>CM021100.1:677463515-677640588 GCA_007115665.2 Sequoiadendron giganteum | reverse complement strand
CCCATGGAATTTCAATTTAGGGAAGCTAGTAATGCCAAATGATTTTGTGAACATAGAGTTAATTAGAGCATTGTAAAAGAATTATAATCCCAAAACAAGGGAAATTCATTTGCATGATGGGTCATAGTTTATGATCATAACGAGGGATTATATTTGCATGGTTTTCCAATTGGACACTTCTTTGAAAATGAAATTGTGGCTGAGAGACTTGTTGGAGGAGTATCACTCTATGGATATGAGTTACAAGAGGTGGAAGTTTCCTCTGCACAAACCCAAGGGTCTAGGAAATCAACCTATGAGGTTTTCTAGCAATGAAAAGCCCCCATTTTCTATAAAATTGTTTGAAGAATATTATCAGTACACATACTATTCAGTTGGCCAAGTGTTGGGAATTGAGGCCCCTGCCAACATGACTATATCTCCCATGGTTTTTGTCACAGACATTCATATTCAAGATTCCAAGCCCTATGATTATGTAGAGTATCTGTTGGAGGCCATTAATAGTGCTCTTAATGCTATTAAGAATAAAAATGAAGCTATCAATTTTAAGTACTATTCACTTCTTATGTATATGATATTGTACAAGGGCTAGGTGATGGGAATCATAGTAGAAGAATTAAGAGTAAAAGATCTAGATAGTGATGGTAATTTAAGACCAGTGCAAATTTGGACATCAGTCTGGGATAGTAGATGTGGGATATCCCACTACTTGTACTTTGAGGAGCATTTTGTCAAAACCTTGTATAAATTGCTTGGCCGTAAATGTGATCATAATCTATCCCCTAAAGTACAGAGGTTTCTCTGACCGAAGGATAAAGGCCATGATGGAAAGATAAACCACAATTGGGGAGATTGGTATGCTTTTTCATATTGTACTATCATTAGGGTGTATGGATTGAGGTAGAACCATATTTGTTGCCTAAGACTGTGCTAGAGAGAGTTGTTTATCTTGAGATTATAAGACAATTGTCTTTTTAAGCCTTTATGCATTTGAAAAGCTATGGAAGGTAGAAATTCATTCCTTCTACTTTGTGCTTTGGTGATTTCACCATTATTGTTGATTTAGGGTATGATTTGGTTGGAAGCAAGTTAAATTATTATGGCTTGCTGGCTGGAAATAAGAGGAAGAATTTTTACCTTGAGCACTTTATAAGTGATGCCAAAATTTCTCAGAAACTAAAAGGATGTGAACATAAGTTTAATGTTGATGATGTTGTCAGGAATTGTGAGGATAGTCAAGTGATCATGAGAGGAAATACATACAATAGGATTGTTATGACTGAGACCTGGAGATTGAAAACTAACCCATCTTATGTAGAAGATTTTTTTGAAATTCAGGACCGCATGGAGAGAGTTGAATAGTTGCTTCTGCATGAAGAAGATATAATAAAGGATGTACCTCTGGTGGAATTTGAGAGACGAAGAAATGTTAGCTCTTGGAGGCAAGCATAAAATGTAGCACCATTAGACCATTTGTCACCTCAGCCTACTCCAGAGGTAATCTTTTCAATTAATAAACTAATCATGGTAGAAGATGATGTTGAAGAGGAGGATGAAGTCACACAGATAAATACTCCTATCATTCCTCTATATGAAATGCCACTGGAAAGGAGTGTAGTAAAATTTGAAGCTTCTAATGAGCTATTTGATTATGTGAGGCATCGAGCCAATCAAGAGTTCATTGCAGATGATTCCTTTGTCCAAACTCCTAAATTTAAAGCTTTCACATATGAATATAAAGGAAAGGTGGTAAGGGAAAGGTTGAAGGATATTGACTCTAAGAAGGAAGCATATGCTTTAAAATAACTTCAACATGAAATTGATAGAGAAATGAAACCTATTACTGCTAAAAGAGGAAGGCAATTGTTGAAAGAGGTTGGGGTTATGCTCCTTCTAGGATGGGATATATGCTCGGCCATTGTATTTGATAGTTTTCTAAAAAGAAAAAATAAAACCTTGCACTTAAAAAATAAAGTTGGTGACAAGATCTACATTGAATCAAGATTAAATCCCGACAATACTACCTTGCAGATATGGGCACTCTATCCACTAGGGAAAAAGCCTTCCCTAGTTGATGATGATCATATTTTTGGACATCTTTTGATGCAGAGAGTAGGAGAAATAGATCCCATGGAAACTGTGATTTGAATGTGGCCAAATTCACAAAGACTCATATTCAAAAACTAGTAAGGGATAACAAGGGGTTGGTATAAGAAAATGAAAGGTTGAAAAAAGAGTTGATCAACTAGAGGGATATACTCCTTCTTCTTCTTCAGGGATCTATTCTCCATTGGTTGAATATGAAAGGAAAGTTCTTGGGGAAATGTCAAAAACAACATATTGGAAAAGAAGGCATGAGAAAGTGCATAAGGAACAAGAAGAGTTAAAGGGAAAACTCAAAACCACTACCTTTGAGATGGCATCAAAAATAGTCTGCATGAGATTCAAAGACATGTACAATCATGCTGAATAATTTTGTCAAATTCATGATAAAACATATGCAACATTACTAGAAAACACCATATTGAGTGATAGGATGAATGAGGTAGAGTCTCAGATCATTGCAAAGAAAGAAGATAACTCTGCTATGCTACAAGAATACCAGGAACTCATGAAAGCTCATAGGGACTTCCACAATATTCTGACACAAGAGTTGAGTGATTTCACTCAGCCACTGAGTATGGCCTTACCAAATTTCTTTAAAGAAACATAATTGAAAGATCAGGATAAATGGAAGGATTAAATTTCCAACTATCTACCAATTATTATTGATGTGATTAATGATGAAGAGGAATTTTTTAAGAGGATGCACCAACAACTTGGGAGAATCTTCGAATTGGAGTATGTTATGAAATAAATCATACATAATGCAAACACTCATACTAAAAGTGGGTATGTGGAGCATTTGTCAAAGGTCAACTTGTTCATTTCACAGGCCAAGTAAGAGAGGAGTGATAGGGGATAGATTTTGATAGTTTTGGATACACAATCATGATGTACGAGCCTTGAACAGGTCTTAGATGACCACGGGCACTTTTTGGAGATTAACGGTGTATAGTGCATCCGCTAGAAAACTCTTAATATTTTTATGTTTATTCAAATTATGTTTTAGTTATGAAACAGTGACTTTTTATAACAGGCCTGAAGCTTGTTGCTTCCCATACAAATAGGGAAACCAGGGCCTAATTTTGAGATATCATATCATCATCACATTCCATTCCATTAGAGTAGGCATTAGTAAGAAAAAAGATTACATAATTCACCCATTCATACCATATTTCAAAGACTTCTATTATAATACTTATATTTTAAAGTAATACAATGGAGTAGACTATTCATAAATCGTAATTCATTTTAGTGTTCAATTATTGTGTTTATTTTAATGATGATTTATTACATTGTTGTCTCCAAATTGGTATGTTCAAGTTATTTAAATCTATCTAATTTATCAGAGCACATTTGATGTTACTATGTGAAAGAGTTGATTGGTTTCTAAGTTTATGTGAATTAAAAAAAATTTTGATAGTTTATTTTAATTGGTCTCTACCCAAGGTTAAAATCCTTTTAAAGAAGTTTTTTTGATTGGTTTCCATTAACTCAAGAATTAAAAATCATTTCATACTTTCACAGTAGCTTGAGGAGATATCACTGGGATTATTAAAGAAAACTGTGATAAACATACTTACACATTTGCACAAGGTGAAAACATCTCAAGTGCCTAGTGATTTGAGTTAAACTAAACAATAGGATTACCTATCTTATAGCTCTGTATCCATTCCATTAATCACCATCCACTCATCCACTTAGTTCACCCAATAGTAGTAGGAACTAGTCATAATTAGGATATTGCATATAAAATACAACTCACAATCCTGAATTTTCAACTACTTTCAATAGGAATTAGATACCAAAGCTCTGCATCTACTCCACCTTCACGTGCCATAGTGATTAGGTTGCTCAATCTAGGAACTATATCCAAAAGCAAATTTTCCTTATTGTTCAGGAATACCCACCTAGGTCTAGCAGAGCCTGAAAAGTAGAAGGTAATCAATCTTGTTTACCTTGTTCATGGACCAAAGGTGTATTAAGGGATTGGTACCCCATTATGGTTTAAAAATCTGCACTTTTGAGACATAACAAATGTCACTAACTAAAAATAGGAACAACATTATTTGACCAAAATCTTCATAACATTATTTACATACATAATGATTAAAATTAATAAAACTTATCCTTTAATGAAATTTGATAACTAAGTAATTACCACTAATGTTTCATAATATTAAAGGTCATGTTGGAGCCAAAAATCCACCTTGGTTATTTTGCATACTTCCATTTTCACCCATCTTCCCACACTCACCATATGTCCCATCTCCATTTCATAATGGCTGACACTAATATAAACCACCAAATAAGGCCCTTGGTCATAACACTAAAGTGAATTCCCTATTTGAAGTGTTCCAATAGTAACACATGGCATGTCACCAAGACAATGTTATATCAAAGAGAGTCTCACCATTTTCTCTTCGACGTGAACATAAAGGGTTGTTGTGAAATGTAGATGAGACTCCCAAATGTCAGAGACATATTCAAATGTCTTCTCGCTAGCCTAAAGAACAATATGTCTAAGAGAATTGGACATGTCGAGGATAAAATATAACATGTCTCATCTGGTAGTGCTGCTGAAATTTTGAAAACATCCTAGCAAAATTTTTCCTCTTGAGGTTTTCTACCTTCTACGTCCATGAGTAGGGTTTAAGTTTTTAGTTCAAAAACACTCGCTTCATAGTAATCAATCTTAAACCTCCATCCTTATAATTTTGTGTTGACCTAATGCATTCGGTTATTAGTCGTTTAAGTCATGAGTTGAGCCATTAAAATCGTTCTTTGTACTAGCCCCAAGTCCTAAGTTAGTTGGTCATCACGTATGGTTAATCGTATAAATGCTCCCTATAGTCGGGTCATAATATTTTTCAATTGACTTACATTTAAGTCATCTTCCTGAGGGTTAAATTTTTGTCGGCCTAGTCATGGCCCCATTTAGACTAATTTTATCTCGTGTGCACATTGGGAGATCCTCCAATCACAGGAATTGATTTAGGTCATTCCCCTCTAGCTCACAAGTTTCAAAGGGTGGCTCGTTAAACACCACGTCTTCTGTGAGATGTTGACATGTGTACAACCATGAGTGTGGGGCCTGGTCTCCACTTCATCCATCCAACATCCTTAGTACTGTAATCAATAGTTCTGATGTGATGGTAGGTTCAATCATTGCCTTTCCCCATCAACTCACAGGATTAAGTTGTGGGTTGGTTAAAAGATGTGAGGTCTATGAGAAGCTGCCATGTGTTTTCTTCGGTCATAGGAAAATGAGGAAAGGTGGAGCCCATAGACAAATGAATGAGTACTCGATTGGAAAGTTTTCATTGGCCAATGGAACAACGTGTGACAATGATTGGAATTCAAACTTAATTGACTCAATCTGAGTCATCCAAAAGGCCATCTCGACGGGAGATCAATGATGAATATTCAAAACTGATAAGTTTGACCATTGTAGCCATTCTTGCTTCACGCAAGCGAGCAGTAATGATGGAAGTGACTTCTAAAACTACTTCAATTTTCCCCAAATTGGATGTAGATGATTAGGTCTTGCATAATTAAGTGTTGTAAACACGTCTGGAGTGTACGAGAAATTGAGAGAGGCTATTTGCAGAGTTTGACACGATCAGCACTAGGGTTTCTCATGGGTAAAATCCGTAAGTAAAGTAAATGCAGTTTTTATTCTTTATTCAAATTCTTTGTATTAGAGTTGGTTCTCATTGCATTTCTTGTCAAATGAGCTTCCATGCTTTGTTTTAATTTCTTTATTTAGGGTTATTTTATCTTTAAAAGGTTGTAATTCTATGGGACCTTTTAGAATTTGTGTTTGAGTCGAGCCCTAGGTTTGAATTGTGAATCTAGTTATTGAAACCTTTTGTGTTGAAAACCCTAACTTGGCCTAAATTTTCCCCACTACCAATGGCACCCAAAGCACAAAAATGCCACCTCTACAACTCAATCCAAAGTACTATATGAGGATGTAATAGATTTACTAAAACCCTCCACAAATAAAAAGGTCAAGGGTAGAATGTTTTTTCATGGATCAATAGTCAAGGAGGCGGTACTTGACAAACAATGTTTTATCAAAGATTTCAAAGTACCTTATACTGGATGGCATTTATTTCAGCATTGGTTCGGGAATAGAAATCTTGGTATTCCTGTTTG
The DNA here is from genome assembly GCA_007115665.2 of Sequoiadendron giganteum. Taxonomy (NCBI): domain Eukaryota; kingdom Viridiplantae; phylum Streptophyta; class Pinopsida; order Cupressales; family Cupressaceae; genus Sequoiadendron; species Sequoiadendron giganteum. Next base: position 677,634,324 of record CM021100.1, on the reverse strand, counting down.
CAACCCTTGGAGACTAGACATGGGAAAACTAGTTGTCCCCAATGTGTATATGGATGTTGATTTGTTGAAGGACATTGCTTCAAAGAATGACCTAGTTTCAAGGGTAATCAGAACATTTGATGGGAAGGATATGGTGAGGATAACCAAAGACGATTTTGCAGGAGTTTTTCAGTTGCAGGAATGGAACATTGATATGGTGCCTCTTGATATGGATGTCATTAGAAAGGATTATGAGAACACCAAAGTGCTAATCAGGATGAGAATGTTACCTACACATACTACTACCATAGGCACTGGGAAAAATAGAAAAAAAAATTATTGGTAAAGATGAGTTAGAACCTTTCCCAATGAGGTATTTTACAAGTTACTTTAAGAAGACTGTATATTCCTTTTGCCAAACTATTGATTTCTCTCTGCCTGACACATTGTGAAAGGAATATAGTTACTTGGAAACACATATACAACATCCAACCTTCAACATTTTCTATGACTACACCACATATTTGGTAGAGAATATCCATAAAGGAATGGTTGAGTTGAAAGGAGGAAAGAATTGGGTGAAATTCTGGTGGTATTCCCTGTTGATGCATATGTTTTTATTTAAAGGGGAAAAGAATTTTGAGAGGGATATGACATTGAGAAAGAAGGAGGATGGTATTGATTTTCCTGTCCAATGTTGGACTCGGATTATTGATAAGGATGACCACAAATATAACTATGTGGTGTTCCAAAATTATTTCACATAAAAATTGAGAAGATATATGGTTTATGACCCACCAAGGATTCCCAAGGAAATACATGAGTTCTTGAGGCCTATGGAGAAGATAACTGATTTGAATTTGGGTCAGAATTGGGGAGATTGAATCTTATACCCAAATTCCACAATCTTCAAAGTTTATGGCACTAACATAGACCCATTTTTCTTTCCAAGAGATGTGCCATTAAGGATTGGGTTTCTTGAAGTCATAAGGCAATTGGGAGCCTCCCAAGAAGAACACCTACCTAATATAGCAAAGAAGGGCTTGTTTTTCCTAGAATGGAATGTGTTTGCTGACTTTTTTATAGTAAAGGGAACATGGAAAGAGTTGTTACATTTTCTAGCACCATACAAATTGGATCATATGCACCCAAGGAATCATGATGTAGAAGTTAACATTAAAGCATTGAGGATGGAGAAAAGTCTTGGTACTTTTGTGCATAATTTCTACTACCCGGAGGATGTAATCAAGAACATTTTTTACCTCCTAGAGCAAGATGAAAGGAAGTCTAAATATATTTCTTTCAATAAGATGATGGAGAGGGCTCAAAGGAGAGATCCTAAGTATGACCCTATGCCCAATATACAAAGTACATTCGATAGGATTATGCATTTTTTGAATAATTTTAAGGATATAGTGGGTATAATGAGAAAACAACAAGTGGTCACAAATAAAGGAAAAGTAGTGGCAACTGAAGAAGACACTACTATGGTATTGGAAAAGTGGCGTACTTATCAACCACCCAACAAAATAAGAATTTACTCTAGGAAGAAGAAGACAATAGATAAGGAGAAAACATTGCCATCCCTTGCCACTTCTAGGGAAATGAGGGAAGATTTTCTTGAGAGATTAGTGCCATCACCTCCAAAAAGGGTCCCTACTATTGTGATTGATGTTGAATTACCTCCAAGAAGTCCTACTCCATTGGAGAAACCACCCCTTAAAAGGAAAAAGACTGAGGTAAGAGGAGTGGTGGATTATTCTCATACAGAGGATGATTATATCCTTGTCACTTCTAAGGAGATACAATAGGGAATGCCCTCTCCCATAAGGGAAGTTGCTTCAAGCTCAAGGGAGGATAGACTTAGACTAGGAAAGGTTGACCTTAGAGGTCTAAATAGTGCAAACGATTTGAGGATTGAGGACTGTAAAGTATTTATGGAAGATGACTCCTTTGTTGAAATAAGTGCATTCAAAGATTTTGTATGGAGAACTAAAGCTCCACAATATGCAGAGAATGTTGCTACTAAGAGGAGCTTACATTCAAAACTCCCTGAAGTTATCATTTAGGAAAATTTAAGGAAGTCTATGAGGGATAAATTCCAAAATATGACTGCTAAAGAGGGCAGAGAGCTTGTGGAAAAGAGTGGTATATTGTTGTTACATGAATGAGATATTGTTGATGCTATAGTGTGTGATACTATAAGGAGGTTTGAAAGGCCCTTGCTGCAAAGTGAAGAAGAATCAGAGATGGCACTTTGAGGATCAAAATTTATTGAAGAATGGGATGCATTAGCAATTTGGTCATTATCTCTGGGATCTAAGAAGTTGGTAGTGGCTAAACCATTAGATTTTAGTGGAAAATTGTTGATAAAGAGAGTCATTGACACCCCAACTTTAGAGGCAGCTGATATGGTTGTGAACGTTGTGAAGTTTACTAAGGAAACAATGGAAGACCTAACTCTTGAAAGAGATGAGTATAGGAACAAATATAATAATATTATAGGTGAATATGATAAGAGTCAACAAAAGGTGGCCATGTTAGAAATTGAGGTAGCATTGTATAAGCAGAAAATAGAAGTATTAAGAAAGCAAGGACAAACTAGTTCAAGTCATGCATCACTGACTCCTCCAACTACACATTCTCAATCCCCCTCACTGGATCAATATTTGGCAATAGTGCCATATAATTTGGGCCAGGAGCCACTCACAAGTGAGAGGCCAAGCACATCAGGTACCATCCCATCATATGATCCTACAAGGGAAAAACTCCTCACATAAATTGAAGTGTATAAGAACTTACTTGAGCAGACACAGGACATAGTGTATGAGAGCAATTCAAGGATTGTTCATACTATCTTGATGTTGGGAAATTTATGCCTCAACATTTTGGATTCCTTTAAGACTTGGGTGATTTCTCCATGTTTTTGGCCTTTACCAATGCATCGCTGCAAGCTTTCTTTGGTGGCGTGGTTGAGCGGCTTATCGCTTTACCGCGAGCCACCCTGCTTGGTTTGGCGGTTGGGCAGTGTCACCACCTTACCACAGCGGTCTCTTCCCTGCTTGGCGGTGGCATGGTGAAGGCTTGGTGGTCTACGTTGTTGTTACCTACTTATCGCAGGGGTTGCTCAGAGGTGGTGCGGTAGCGTGGTTGGCGGCGCACTAGCGAAGTGAAGATCTACCTCCTCACCGTGGAGGTTGCTCATCGGTGGCGCGATGAGTGGCGTGATGGTGGAGCGATGCCTTACCTCCTTACCATGGGATCTTTGTTTGGTGGTGTAGGTAGCATGGTAAGTGGTGTGGGAGTGGCCACTGGTGGTGGTTATGTTTGGTTGTTATCACCTTACTGTGGGCAGTGAGAAGTCTCACCGTAGTGGCCGTGGTAAGACCACTGGTGGTTTGCCAGGGCGGTCACCGCCCTACCGCGGGGTGGCCTGGCGACCTCCATGGTAGCACAGTATGACTATGGTGGTCTACCTAGTAGTGAACACCATACCACGATGGAAAAAACCAAGCCCAGCAGTGGCGTGGTTGTAGGCAGAGAACAAGTCGACATGGGCTTACCGCCATACCACGGTGAATGTTTGGACTCAGAGCAGTAGCACAGGGGAAGCCAGTATGAGCTCGAAGCTCAGCCAGCCAAGCTTGACTAAGCTTGACCAGAAGTCAAAGCGTCAAGCGAATGGAAGAGTGACACATGGAAAGATCTTCAAGATCTGGTTGGCCAAAAGCTTATTTTTTGTTTGCGATAGAGTTGCATTAAATGTATGGTCTGGAGGTTGACGGATATGAATCTGCAACCATTTTAATGTTGCATGGCTCAATGCACCTGTTTGAATAAGTGGTGCATGTTATCAGAGAATGATGGAAGCTTGCAGGTAGGATAATTAATTATCCTAATGATCGTTGATTGCTTGAATGGGAAAAACAGGTAGGCACACGGTAAGAGATTATAAAGTAATCTTGTGTGCAAGATCAAAGGAAATGAGCGAATATAGAGAGGTTGAGAGTGTTCGAGCAGTTTTGCATATTGCTATAACCGTGAACACTTAGAATCTCATATCAGGAAAGATGTGAACTTGAGATGCCAAGAGGCTGGGCTGGCCATGAGGCTAGCTAAGATAGTTAACTGAGGAGCTGAAGGGAATCTACATAGTATGTTGTTTGAAGACATTGTAACTATGTGAAGATTCTATATATTATATTGCCTGCATTCTCCAGATGGATAAGATGTAATCTTCTAAAGAGCATAGCTCCGATATTGTATTGTAACCTTTTTGTTACTAAATAATACAAGTGAGTTGAGTGTTTTGGAGGGTGGGGTTTTTTACCCGAAAGGGTTTTCCCCATGTATATCTTTGTGTCCACATGTTTGTATTTCATGTTGTTTGATTCTACAATCTGAATCTGTGTTTGTGTTGAATTTTTATTTGTTAAGCATTTACTTTTCTCGAAAATATCAATGGGGGATCCACTGTGCCTATTTCCGCTTTATGGCATAGTTTGTGTCTTTGATGTGATTTGAAGAAATGAAAATCACTAAGGCACTGCTGCCTTAGACGTCCGTTCTATGATGACAAACCCTCCCTATCCCCAACAAGTGGTATCAAAGTTGGTTAAGGGAGGTCAAGGCTTGTTCATGATACCAACAAGTGGTATCAGAGCCTTCAGTTGGTTACTGAAGTTCTGGGTATTTCTCCTGTGAAGATTTCTTAGCCTGGTGAGCTTGAGGAAATCTAGAGGAATCGATTGTTACTTGATCCTTTGATGAGTGGAATTTCTTGCTTCTTTGATTCAACATGCAACATGAAAGATGTTGGAGATATTGGAGTTGATCACATTGTGTCAATGTGGTCTAAGGCTATTGGTTGGCAGCAAATGATCCTGATGCAAGGGGTGTGAGGTATGCTTATGGTTGTGTTGCAACAAAGCGTGGTTCATACTGGGTGTCTGTGTGAGAGGCTCCCTGGTGGTATGGAGTTGCTTAAGTTGTTGTTCAGCCATGGAGTATTGTGCTTGTGTTGGGTGTTCTAACTTAGCACTGAAGGTGGTTTCTCTGTTGCTCTGATTGCATGAAGGCTATGAAGTTAATCTGGGTGGTCTATAACTTCTGTATAGCCTGGCTCTTTCGTATGCCTGTGCATGGTTATGGTTTTGGAACTGGTATGAAATGGACCTATTGTTCCTACTTACCTGTATCTTGCACTCGCATGTTTCAGATTCATGTCTTTGGCTCTGAAGGTTTTTTGTAGATTTTCCTAAAAAGTCTATAATGCATATTCATATTTTTTCATTGTTCTAGTTAACCGTGATGGTTGTGTGCAGACTCCTGAGTCATCCAGATGAGTAGTGAATATGGACGTACATGGGTGTTTTATAAACACTTTGGTTTTGCAGGTTTTACACGGTCAAGGAAAACTTTTGGGTTGTGGAGCTACTGTTCATCTATTTTTCTAGACCCTATCTTTTGGGGTGTGACTAGATGAGACAGTTGCAGTTTGACATGGTTTTGAGAACATGTGATTTCTTCTCTACATGGGTGTGTTGGTATGCAATTTTTCACTCAGCATTCTTGTGGTGTTGCTTGTTGGTTTCCTAGACTATGGTGCTTGAGTTGTGGATGTGATTGGAAAATTGGATTTGTTGCTGATCTGGTGTTTGAGTCAAGTAGTCTACATGGTTGTTCTCTTTGATGATCTCTATTTTGCAGCTTCCAGTGCGATGATAGATTTGTAGGTTTCATTGGTTGCATCCACGAATTGTGCAATGTTGTGGGCTGTTCTTACCTACATGTTTGTTGTGAAACAACTCGTAAGTGGACTGTCAATATCCATGAGGTTGTAACAGTGTGGTGCAGATCTGTTAGCTGACCTTGTCTGTGGTCACTTGTGCATTGGCGTGGTTGTTTTGAGATGAGAGGAGGAATGGCGATTGAGTACCTAAATAGTTGGTTATGGACCAGTAGCATGTGAATCATGATGTCATGGAGAGCTTAATACATTGGCATGTGTAAGCTTTTGACAGTGATCGTGTGGTATGCGTGATTTAGTAATCTTGGTGTTGCTCGGTGTTGTTGTCTGATGGACATGTTGTTGGTTGTACCTGGAGGTTGTTTGGATCACCAGATGGTTGGTCATGATGCTTGGAAAGCTCGTTGTCATGGTTCAGTGGGAGCTTTAGCAGTGACTGTGGATTCATCACTTGGTGCTGAATGATCTTCTTTGGTATTGTAGATGTCAATGGAAGAACTCTTAGATCCTATTGCTGCAGAAGAGCTCTTTCGCATTTGCAGGGACACTACTTCAGGATGCACAACATCCTGGAGCCATGGAAGACTCTTGCGAGTTTTGGTTGAGGTGTTGGTAGTGCTTGACAGGTGTTGGCGGTTTGGAGTGTTTTCTAGATGTCATGTGTACTCTTAATTGCTAATCAAAGTGTTGGTTGAGGCTCTATTCTTGAGACCATGGTGATGTCACTTGAAGTAAGGTATCTCCTAAGGGGGATGGTAAGATCATGATGTCATGATAAGCACCTAGTTCAACTGGTTTGGAGCTTTGAAAGTGGTCTAGTTTTTCTCTATGTTTTGATTGCATTGGTCATATGCTTGATAATCATGTTAAGTACAGAAATGCAGATTGGAATTTAGCATGAAATGATTTGTTGTTGGGTTCATAGATACATGGAGAATAAGGTGAGGCTGGAATTCTTTTGAGAATGTTGTTGTTTATAGTTGAAAGTCCGAGTAGCCTACACCTTAGTTGAACGCGAGTTCAACAAAGACTAGTGAGGAGATTGCTCTTGGGTAAGTCATGATGACTTGTATATCTTAGAGGAGCATTTTTAGTTTTTCTCTCTTGGCCTGCTCGGCAGTGTTTTTTATTTGAAAGGTATTTTCCTATTATATCTTTCAGATGCATTTTATGCTTTATCTTTCATAGATATGAATCTTGAGTTGTTGTTTTGAGATTCTAGAGGATTCATAGTGAAAGGTGAACAACATAGTTTATCTCCTTGTGCTTTTAAGGACTGATAGGAGATGTTTATATGGGTTAGTTTGATCTTCTTTTGCTATGAGAGGCGTACATTCATGGAACCGATTGGGTGTTGTTATGGCATTTCCTTTGGGATGTGAAGAAGATCATTCTTGACATAGCTGGCATTTAGAACTGTATGTAGGAGGATGCTACATCATATGGTTTGTTGTTTCTCTCTAATCTGGTCTTTTTTTCCTGTATGTTCATTTGAATTTAGATGTATGTGGAGCTGTGTTGGTCACTATCTTTGTGGTCATTTTTTGTCACTTGGGTGATGACACGAAGGTTCTTGTGCTTCCTTCTTCTGTTAGATATGGAACCTTGGAAGAAAAATGGAAGACTATTGAGAGAAATGTTTCTTGCAGCAGGTGGTTGTAGGTTGTGCATATTAGTGTGGATGTTCCTTGTAACTACATGGTTACATTTTTTCTATATGTTGTTATTGGTAGACTGGTTATGTCATTGATCTTTCAAATCTGGCATTACCCATGCAGTGGGAGTTCCTGGATGTGCTTTATCTTCATTGATTGGTCAGCACATGGTGCTCGTATTCTACTATTGATGGGTTGGTTGTGATGCTGGCATTAGTTTACTAATGGTGGATACCTTTGAGGTATGAGTGATTGGATTAAATAGCACGAGTTGTGGGTACTAGTTTTTCAGTCCCATGGGTTTGATTAGGTGGATGAGGGTAGTCAGTTTTGTGGTTTCTCTTTTAGCTGATGGTTTATCTTATTCTGGAGAATGGTTTCTCATTCTGTGTTTGCATTTGAGTGCTATGTTGCTGCTACTTTGGTGCCTTTTCCACTTGAAGGATTTGATGTGTGTGTTCCAAAGACTAGTGCATTTACGCCTTGTCTTGTTCCTTTTTTTATTGTGGTGGATGTTTGGAGTTGTTGCCTGAGATGGTGGACATTTATCGGATGTCATTGTAGGTGTCTTGGTTGGAGAATGAAAGCATGGTGTTGGTCCTTGTTCATGTTTGGAGGAAGCCAGTAAGTCTTCATCAAGTGGGAGATTGTTGGGAAATTTATGCCTCAACTTTCTGGATCCCTTTCGAACTTGGGCAATTTCTCCATGTTTTTGGCCTTTACCGCTACACCACTACAAGCTTTGTTTGGTGGTGCGATTGAGCAGATTACAGCTTTACTATGGGCCACCCTGCTTGGTCTGGTGGTTGGGCAGTGTCACCACCTTACTGTGACAGTCTCTTCCTTGCTTGGCGGTGGCACCGTGAAGGCTCGATGTTTCACGTGCTTGTTACCTCCTTACCACAGGGGTCGCTCAGAGGTGGCGTGGTAGCGCAGTTGGTGGCACAATGGCTAAGTGAAGTTCTACCTCCTCACCACGGAGGTTACTCTCATTGGTGGCACGGTGGCATGGTGAGTGGCACAGTGGTGGATCGATGCCTTACCTCCTTATCATGGGGTCTCTATCTGGCGGTGGAGGTAGCGTGGTGAGCGGCACGGGAGTGGTCGCTAGTAGTTGAAGGGCGGTAGTTATGTTTGGAGGTTACCACCTTACCGTGGGCGATGAGAAGTCTCACCGCAATGGTCGTGGTAAGACCATTGGTGGTATGCTAGGGCGGTCACCACCCTACCGCGGGGTGGCATGGCGGCCTTCGTGGTAGCACGGTATGACCATGGTGGTCTGCCTAGCAGTCACCGCCATACCAGGGTGGGAAAAACCAAGCCCAGCAGTGGCGAGGTTGTAGAACGAGTCGACATGGGCTCATCGTCATACCGCAGTGGATGTTTGGACTCAAAGCGGTAGCGTGGGGGAAGCCAGTATGAGTTTGAAGCTCGACCAACCAAGCTTGACCAAGCTTGACCAGAAGTCAAAGCATCAAGCGAATGGAAGAGTGACACGTGGCAAGATCTAGTTGGCCGAAATCTTATTTTTTGTTTGTGATAGAGCTGCATTAAATGTATGGTCTAGAGGTTGACGGATATGAATCTGCAACCATTTTAATGTTGCATGGGTCGATGTGCCTGGCTGAATAAATGGTGCACATTATTAGAGAATGATGGAAGCTTGCAGGTAGGATAATTAATTATCCTAATGACCATTGGTTGCTTGAACGAGTAGAATAGGTAGGCACACAGTAAGAGATTATAAAGTAATCTCGTGTGCAAGATCAAAGGAAATGAGTGAATATAGAGAGGCTGAGAGTGTTTGAGCAGTTTTTCATATTGTTGTAACCGTGAACACTTAGACTCTCAGATCAAGAAAGATGTGAACCTAAGATGTCGAGAGGTTGGGATGGCCGTGAGGCTAGCTGAGATAATAAATTGAGGAGTTGAAGGGAATCTACATAGTATGTCATTTGAAGACATTGTAACTGTGTAAAGATTATGTATATTATGTTGCCTACATTCTCCAAATGGACAAGATGTAATCTTCTGAAGAGTATAGCTCTAGTATTGTATTGTAATTGTTTTGTTACTGAATAATACAAGTGAGTTGAGTGTTTTAAAGGGTGGGTGTTTTTACCCGAAAGGGTTTTCCCCACGTATATCTTTGTGTCCACATGTTTGTCTTTCATGTTGTTTGATTCTACAATCTGAATTTATGCTTGTGTTGAATCTTTACTTGTTAAGCATTTACTTTTCTCATAAAGATCAATGGGGGATCCACTGTGCTTGTTTCCGCTTTATGACATAGTTTGTGTCTTTTATGTGATTTGAAGAAATGAAAATCACTAAGGCACTATTGTCTTAGATGTGCATTCTATGATGACAGACCCTCCCTATCCCCAACACTTGAAACACTTGAATAGAAAGATTCAAAGTAAATTGAATAGCGTTCATTCCAATTACTCATTGATGCTGAGAGCAATAAGGTTATCTCAAAGGGATAAGGATTTGGCCACCCCACTCCCTGATAAATGGATTCCTAGAGTTGAGAAGTTGAAGCTCATGGCAGTTGGGGCCAATCAACTAGAAGATAGATACCCAAAGGTTATCCCAACTTATAGATTTTTCAATGAAATTAATGAACACGGGTTTCAAGGGTATATTGCTCCACTGGAACAAAAAATAAGGGAATTTAAAATTGATTATGACCAGGAAAAATTTTCATTGTTGCTAGGAATTCAAAAAATATATGATGAAGTGAAACCCATGCAAATGTGGAAGAACCAGATGGACAACACCATTGCCTCTCAAGTAAAGCTTATTTGTGAAAAAGTTGATATTAATATTCTGAATAAAACTTTGGAGAAATTGTCTTTTATCATCAGCTTTTTGGAGGATTTTGATAAGGAATCCAATTCAGTAATGACAAAATATTCTCCATACAGGAAGAAGATGGGTGAAATCATTGATTTCAATTGGCCATATGATGTTGAATATGAACAATGAAAGAGAATATTTATTGATCAATTGGGTCTGTAAGTACAGAAAGGGAAACATATATGATTGGTCAAGTATAACATAGGTCTGCTCTTTGAAAGAATAATTAATGTGTAACAAATATATGTTTCTTGATAGTGAGTATTACAGATAAATGTTAATTGTTGATGATATGAGTGCTGGCATGGATGCTGACTCACTTTTTGGCCTTGTCATTTTGTCATTTTTCTCGATGTAATAAATGAGTGACAACAACTTGAAGATTATTCTTTCCAACGTGTGACTTTTGAAGGGCAGGTTTATTCTCGTTGTGAAGGCTAAAAATCTTTGTCTCATATGTTTTCCCTCCAATGGAAAATGTAAATATAACTGCAATGGGAATGTGTCTTGTAGCGGTCCAATTGGGATGTGACATCTGTACTCTTGGCCCAAAGCTTGTTTTTCTCCCTTGTTTCCATAAAAGGGAATTCAAGGCCACTAGTGCAAGTCTCTTGTTGAATTCTAGAATCGAATGGTGCAGTTGAAAAACATAGAGCGAATATGTTAGAAGTCCTTATCTTATGCTTTAAGTCTAGTTAGTAATTTTTTTCGAATATATGGTTCATGAGAATATCTAAATTATAATTCAAGTTTTCAGAGTATGTAGTCTCTCCAATTTTACTTTGTACCTGAATTATTAATGAAAACCTTGATCAAAGATCATTTCATTAATCACCATCATTATTGTACTTTGATGTACGCTTTGATTTTAGCTTTGGTTCAAAGAAACCAAGGCCCAATTTTAAAATCATTATCATTAGATCACATTCCATTTAATTTGATATGATGCTTGAGATTTAATTTTATAGTAGCTACATAAAAACCTATTTTAATGTCATAATAAGGTAGAAAAAATGGAAAAAAAGATAAGAGTCTCATTAGATTCTATTTAGCTAGTTCAATATTGTTGAATATACATGAAGAGACCATTATAGCACTTATTTTAAAGAAATTGGGAGATACATATCAAGCTAAATATATAGTTATAAAAACATTTCTAATAAACAAGTTATATACCATCAAAATGGAGAGTGGTGGTTCTATAGTTTAACACTTGAATTAATATTACTAAAGCATTTCAAAGTTTAGGCCATTAGAATCATCCTTTTTTAAACATGGATTGCAAATAATTCTGAAAATTTAGAAGTCTTGGTTATTAACAATATTGTCTGCTACATGTAAAATAGGAAACATGCAAAATAGGCAAAATTAATTATGAAGTTTGATCATGAAATTTAAAATAGGCACCTCGAAAAAAATGTAAGCCCTGCCAGTACAATATTCATTTTGATTTATTTTTCAGAAATTTTATGAAGTTTAAAGTTAAATTAAATTAAATTTCCACCATATAAATACAATAGGGTCTCGGGAAGGATATATCTCAGTTTATTTTACATAGATTTTTCTAAATATAGATATGTTGGCTCAATATTGTTGAATGCACATGAAGAAGCCATTATAGCACTTATTTTAAAGGAATTGGGAGATACATATCAAGCTAAATCTATAGTTAATATAATATTTCTAATAAACAATTTATATACCATCAAAATGGAGAGTGATGGTTCTATAGTTTAACACTTGAATTAATATTATTGAAGCATTTCAAAGTTTAGGCCATAAGAATCATCATTTTTTAAACATGGATTGCAAATAATTCTGAAAATTTAGAAGTCTTGGTCATTAACATTATTGTTTGCTACAATTTCATCCAGTGTATCATTGTCAATGTTCATATGTTCTTTCAAGTATTTAATATTATCATCATCCTCATCTTGACCTAGGTAGAAATAACTTCTCACAATGAATTGGTAGAACATAAGGGTTCTTATCCTCTGGTACGAAGCATGAGGAATCTATAGAAAATAATCCACTATGGGTATCATGTCTTTGTGTCCTCTCAAATGCTTCATACCATCTACACTTAAAAATACAACATTTAAAAGAGTGGTAATCTAACTCAATAATTTCTTGTACTTTCCCAACATATTGTAGATTCCCTTCAATTATATTCTTATCTTTTAATCTTGATCGACTGGATTGCTTGAAGTCAACCATGATGCCACGATCAAAAGATCGTCTCTTTACATCTACACTTTCTACATGATAATGTCAACCATATGCCCACATTGTTGGATATTTCCTCACCTATGAAAGACCATTTATTTCAGTGAAAACAAATATAATGAAAAATATTAAAATAGTTAATAGTGTCAAAACTGTAAGGAAACAACATTTTGTAAAATTCTAGAATTGTACCTTTCTTTCACATCCTCTAGACATGTTGATTTCATCTTTTGTTATGTTTGAATCTATACTTGGATCTTCTATTTGATTTTGAATTTTTTCAGTAACCCATTCTAGTGTGCAATCTTTGCCCCATTCCCTAAGAAGATTAGTGGGAAGTGGAGTATTCCTTGGGTTCGATCTCCTAAACTATCTCCTTGCTTCTAACAGTTCTCTCTTTTTATCATACAGATCAATCCATTTGTTCATAAATTCCATGTGGTACATAATGAACTTGTCGAGTATAGAACTTTAGTCTACACCTATTACATGTCAACATGTTTATTTCAAACTCCAAATGTCATGTTAATTTGACAAATAAATTACAGATTAAATTAATTATTGCAAGAAAAACAACCACACTGATCATGAATTTACTTACTAATTTCTACTTGAACACCATTAGATTGTGGTTTTTCTCCATCAATAATATCTGATACTTTTTCTTCATCCCAGATGCATGGCCCATCTTCAAAATCCTTACCAAGGGATTCACACAAGAAGAAAATGCTTCATTCAATACATACCCTTCAACCATGCAACCCTCTGGATGTGCCTTTTTTCGAACATATCTTTTTAGATTATCATATACTTCTCAAAGAAAATTATCCACCTCGTTGATACAACACCCGCCAATTCAATCTCATCAACTAGGTGTATAAGTAAATGGACTTGTAGGTCCATGAAACTTGTAGGGAGCTCCTTCTCAAATACACATACAATTTCTGCAATTTCCTTCTTCCACTTTGACACTTCACATTCGTGGATCTCATTGGAGGTCACCCACCTAATATAAGAATAGTAAATTAATATGAACTTTTACTCAAAAATTAAAATACAATATAATATCTCTATTTCTCTCACACATGAACATTTCATATAACCACATACCTTGTAAATGTTGACAATATACTTATGGCATTCCTTAAGTCAACTATAAGAAAAGAATCCCCCCTAATTTCCAATAGCATGATATGCTATCAAACACATTTATGAAAAGGTCATTAGTAATTTTTTCTCACACAACAACATATCAAAATATATTTAGCATTTAATCAATGTTACCAGTAAATGTTAAATGATGATATATAATACCTTCATAAAATTATGAAAATCATGTGTTTTAAATCTTGTGATATGTCCATCAATATAAAAGCTTTAGCCAATGATGAACCATAGCTAGTATATGTCCTTATTAAATGGATGAAATTTTTTAGTTGGTCTGACTCTTTTTTTTTCAAAATCCATGGAGCTTCTGCATATGTTTCATTTTCCCTGTTTGGCCACAAATTTTTTCTATCAAATCTGATACACGAAAGAGAAAAATCTCTCCCCGAAGACAAGATGTCCTTCTCTTTGCCTGATATATGTTGAAATATAGAATTTGGGACATTTTTGAAGATGTGCATAGGATCTAATAGGTGAGATATTAATAGATCCTTGCAGTAAGGGAGCTCATAAAATATGGATTTCTTTTTCATTCCTTTTGGCATATTAACTACAACTTGTTTTCGTACTTCAATTGAATCACCCTAATCAAAAATATCCTCCCAAGATTTCAATTCAACATCTTGACACTTCTTAAGCCAATCACTTGGAACCATAATCATGGGAGGGCTTCTATTTTTTAATTTCCCATCAAATTGATTCTTCAGGCGATTTCTAAACTTATTATCTAGTGGTAGAAAAACCTTGTTATTTGTGTAAATAAATTTATGTAGATCTTTAGAATACCACCCTTGAAATTGTTATGCACATCTTGGACATGCAAATATCCCCTTTTTTTGAAGCCCTACAATTCAATAAGTAATGTTAATAACATCAAAAAAATAGTATAAAACTAAGTATGAAAGTTGGGATGAAAATAATTTATGAGTGTAAATACATAAATATTTTATCTTACCATAACAAGCACCAAGTCTTGGGAAATCATGAATAGTCCAACATAGCACACCATACAACATGAAGGACCTATTTGATGGAGGATGTGATATTTTATGCATTCTTATGCCTTTCCATAGTAGTTTCATCTCATCAATAAAAGGTGCAAGATAAACATCTACATTTTTAACTTGATGTTTTCTTGGAACAATGAGAGTCAGCATAAGGTGCTCCTTTCTAACACTCGTCCATGAGGGAATATTGTATACTATCAATCTGACTAGCCAAACACTATAATTTGAGCTCAGGAAAGAGAATGGGTACACTCCATCAATTGCAAGACCAAACCCAATACTACAGGGTTCATCTTTGAATTTTCTTGGCCATTTTTCCTCTATGTGTTTCATTGCTTTGGAGTTGGATGAAATTTGCATGAATCCATCTTTACTCATGTTCTTTGCATGCCAGTCCATCAATTGTGCAATTCACTTGCAACAAAACATTTGTTGAAGTCTAGGTATAATTGGCATGTGACGTAAACCTTCTTTGGAACTGTAGGACCTTGTACATTTGTGCGATATCTCTTCTCTTTGCATACAGAGCATTCTACCTTGTTTTGATATTCATCCCTGTATAAAATGCAATCATTTTTACATAAATGAATTTTCTTATATTCAATCCTCAACTCAACCAACAACAGACGTGCCTCTCTGCAAGTTGATGGCAACACATTCTCTTCAAGGAATATTTTAGTTTTTAGTGTCTTGTAATATTTCTAGAGATTAAATCAATTGAATGTTTGAATTATGATGAACATGTTTGATATGTCAATCTATACTAGGAATTTTTATATATACAATATATGGTTTTAAAATCCCCTTAAAGAAATATAAATGAAGTCGATGAATGTTTGTGAATTGTGTACACCAATTGGCAATGCAAAGTAAGAAATAGATTTCAATGCACTTCAGTAGGATAGTGAATCCTTTGTTTGACTAGCCAAATAGTGACTTGATTTCTAATAATATTAATTTGCATGCCAATTTTGAGGTTCTACTTGCACCCAATTTGAACATGGGTGTCTTCGTTGCTTTCTTGATGAAGCTTTTCAGGTTGTTATCATCAACATTACGTTGGTAGTAATTACCTTTGCTATCATCGTTACTGTCAACCATATAATCATTATTGTCATCATTGTTTCCATTCCCAAATAAACCTATAGTAATTTCATTTAATCCTTCTTCATGCACTGCATTTTCACTATCATGATCATCATCATTAAGGCTAGGTGGCATGTCATCAGTGTATGTGGATCTCATCAACTCTTCAAATTTCTCAGCTGGTAGTAATCTCTTCAATCTTGCTCTTTCCTCCCTGGTATTGTTTAAAGGATGGTTTGGATCATCCCGTCCAAATCTTAATAACCCAGTTAGATCATGGGTATTAGTATGTGTTTCATCAACATATTCTACCTATCAATAAACACAAGCATTATTTAATGTTTTCCAACAATTGGATAAATCATAAATGTATCAATTTCAAAGAAATATAATCAAATATGGCTTAAAAAATAAAAATAAAAATTGTATGAACATATATACATCAATTGAATAATATAAATTAATTTTATAGACTAGATTTTTTATATAATAATTTAAATAAAACACAATTTTGACAACATAGTTTATAAAATATTAGTCCACACTCATTTATTATTCTTTGGTTTTCTCCCTTTAAGAACATCCTTAGGGAGACCTTGTTCTCCCCTTTTCTTTCGTGCAGGAGTGCATTTTAAGAAGGGATAATCAATTGATAACTCATCCCCAATGGTAAGGTCCCTAATAGCCTCAACCATTATCAATATATCAACCTTTCTTTCCATATCTCCATCTTTATCATTTATAACCTCAACAAATTGACAATTCAGTCTTACATTAGGGTCCCTTCCCTTACTACTATTTATAAATCCTACAATATTTTTGTGTGTGTATGCACGCCCATCTATATACATAATATGACCTCTAATAATTTATTTTCCACTTTCCATTTGGAGACGATGTGTATACATATTCAAATTTAGACCATATGCTGACATGCTAGGCTTATATTCTACTAGCCTTCTTCATTCACCATTGTAATATGATGGACCATAATATGGCATTAATCTCCTAGTGGTTTGTTCTGAATTGTTTTTATGTTTAGATACCAAATGTATATTTTGGACAATAAAGAGGCCTAGATTCACTCCATGAATATTGGAGGGTCGTATCATGTAGTTGTATCCCCAAAATTGAAACACCTCGTACACTCTAGGTAGTTATTGATCACTAGGCCAAGCACAATATAGTCGATGATCAAATGTCTCTTTGTAAATTGATCTTAAACTCAGGGGAAATTCATCATCTCCATCACATTCATTCTCATAGGATATTTAGTACACCTTGCCCCTTTCTTTAAGCAAATTATGCATCTTTAAACTAGTTTTGTTTTGTGACTTGTTTTCATCAATTCCTCATATTCTAAGCTAGTATATTGGCACATATTTTTGTTAGATGTATCATCAGATAAATGATCATTACCCTCTAGGCTAGAAATCACTGATCCAAGAAACTTTAAACCAATAACTTTATCCTGCAAGTATCCATTAAGACAAAAATTAGTTATTTAAATAATATAAAATAATGTTTAAACGAAGTACACATGTTATTTATATCAAATTAGAAAATTCCTTACCATAATTCCTATTGGATTTGAATCAATTATAGGAGGAATACTACCAACTGGAAGCTCATCATATATGTAATGTCTTTGTAAAATTGCTCATTTGAATTGTTTCTTTCCATGACATACAAAACATCCAAAAACAACAATTTTCTCAAATTATTCATCCCATGTACTATAGCCCTGACCAACCTCTTGTTCAGTGCAATAATTTATTGTGTCTGCAAGATCCATTATCATATCCTCTTCCACCCACTATCGTCTATGTGATTTAATAGTTTTAGGTCCACATCCATGTACATATCTTCTTCTTTTGCTAATTGAATGCCCAGGCTCTCATTTGCTCCAATCTCCATCTAAAATAATCAACAACATACATTAATTTATGTCAAGATTGGATAATACATTATAAATTTCAATAATACTATGAAAAAAAATAGACGTATCACAAAATTCCATCAGATCATTTTTTCCTAATTTAAGTCAAAATTTGAGTACCTGATGTCCTGCTTCATCCATTGTGTCCTCATTTGATATGACATGATCTGTTGCCATGACATCGTCTTGCCCCCTATAATACACAATATAGTAAATAATATTTAGTACACCAATTATATCATTTCAATGAATATGCTATCAAACACAAAACCTTAGCTTAGTCATATATTTGACATATTGATATCATGTTTTGGCCATCCTAATTTTCAAACTTTTCCCTTAACCTCAGAGGCCTCATGGACAAAAAAATGACTTTATCTCCTCTATGTTGTAGCATTTGTGAATTCATAAACACATTCCTCCTTTGGTTGAGGTTGCTTTCTCTTCTTACCTCTATTGTATCTGCAGATTCCATTGTCATATCTATTTCCACCCACTTTCCTCTCTGTGATTTAGTAGATCTACGCCATCCACGTCCTCTCTCCATGGCCTCCTCTGGATCTTGTAATACACAAAAATTACAATAGTCACATAAAATTATCTTGTTGATATGCTTGCTTTTCATTAAGACACACTATGAAAAACAAAATAGGACATTGCAACATTTTTCTCCACAAAAAGTTTACACATAGAATGTTGACAACTAGAGCTTAAATCTCTCTAGGAAGCATGCAATACACATAGGTTTTTGATGCAATGTCAATGTCACATGATAATGATTTAGTTCTCATAGATTATTTTTCATAATTCCCCAATAAGACCTATATCTAACATGATAGTAATGAATTATGGTTTGTCCTTTTATACAAATCTATAACATGCAATTTGAAATATTTCACACTTTAGATGACTCATCTAGTTGTATAGGGGTCATTTTTGAGTTCACAAATCTAACCTCTATTAGTTTTGTACCCACAAAAGTTACATGGGATAAGGAATAGATAAAATAGGGAACCATGATTTCTCCCTTGGAACATATGAAGATGAAGTCAATTTAGGATCAATTTATTTATCAACTTCCAAGAAAAATACATCATTTTGCACTGCTAGGCGCTAAATTAGGTGCACTTTGCGTCGGGATTACATTTAGGGCTGAAAGGAGGTGCTAAATTAGGTGCACTTTGTGTCGCCTTTTGCACCCCAAATAAATTACATTTAGGGTTGAAAGGCAATGCTAAATTTGGCGTTAACTACGATGACTACAGCGCTGACTACTAAATCAAGAACAAAAATCTATAACTTTTCACATCAAGGAAGAGAGAAGAAAAAGGGGAAAAATGACACGAAGGAGGGCTACAAGCAAGTAGATCAGAAATTTGATTTAGTTTGCAATACCATAGGTAAGGTTACAATTTGTTTTTTTGTTCCCACAAATATTTTTGTTTGGATTAAATGGAGAGGATTGTGAAGAAAGGGTTGTGAATATTATTTTGTTTACACGTGAATTGTTTAAGTCTCATGTGGTTGCAAAGGAGGAGAGTAAAATTGTAGACATTACATTATTTCCTTTACATCCGAGAGAAGTGAACACATTTTTGAAACCCCAATGCCCCATTTCTCTTATCATTCCCATCCCAATCTTTTGGTTTCTATTTTGATTTCTCAAACCTTCCTTCCATACCTTTCTCTGAAGACAAATTTCTCCCTTCCTTCCTAAAAAAGTAGTTGAATTCTTTCAAGACAAGTTAAACTGCATCTGCCCCATTGCAGCCAAGTCTCGTGGGAATAGAGGTTGGTCGAGACAATATGAGGAGATGGGGCTTTTGAGACGACATCTGGATAATAGATCATTTCCTCAAATTTGTGAGACCTTCGAGATTAAATTAGCTATTAATAGTTTTCACTTATTCTTTTACAGAACAATGAGCTCATGGTTTCGAATTGATTGTGCACACACATTCATTTTATTTCTAATCAACAGATGCGACTCAAGCATGGGACCTATATGTGTTAACTCTCAATAAAACCACACTTCAAGCCCTTTTTATGCCCCAAAGATTACCATTATATACAGGTGCGCAAGCGTTGATTTTTTTACAATACATTTGTTTCATTTTGCATATATTTATACCTTTCAAATATATTTATATTCTATACAAGTGTGCAAGCAATTGATTCATAGGGATTAAATCCCTAAATATAGTCATTCAAGGTAAAACTCTCATACCACAAACTGGACAAAAACATTCATACCTGACAGTGTGTACTTTGTTTTCCTCCACACACTGGACAAAAATAAATTTCCCTAGGTCGCCTCAAAATTTCAAGCAATAGATGGAAGAGAACAAAGGGAGTAGACTCTGGCCACAATGAGCTAATTCATTGTCAATTTATCAATTTGTAAATGTTTCCATTGTTTCTTTCATTTTTAGTTTTTAGTTTTTAATTTTTAAATTTAAAAGAAGAAATATATATATATTATATATATAGGGACATGAGACTGACAAAGATAAAGAGGCATTGGCTTCCATATTAGAGGAAGAGGCAGTGAACAAATTGGATTTTTTGGATTGGAAAATGCTTGTCAGATACACAGAAAAACAATCTAGTGAAGCCCCTCAAACATTGCAACCAAATCAACTGTGTCAAAGGGAAGAAATTGATTCCCCAAGCAGTCCTGGATCGAGCAAAAGATCTAGGCAAAAATCAATAATAGTAAACTCTAGGAATGTAGAACAGGGAGAAAAGACTTCCACTATCCCAGCCACTCTTGGGACATAGACTTCTTCCACCATGCCAAGTTTTGCATCCTGCATTGGTAGCTAAAATACCAAGATAAAATACGATGTGGTTTCAGGGGAAGTCTAAATGACAAATATTGGAAAAGAGTTTGTGAATAGGTTGAAGGAATCATGCCTTCAACGGTTCAAAGACCATCTACATTTTCCATTCTCAAAGATATACACCTACAAAAATCAATTATCAATGACATGGAGACTGAATTGGGCACAGGTTGGTCCATGAAAAAGGTAAAGCTATGAATGTCTCAAAATTGCAAGAGATTTCGGTGCAACCAAACAAAGAAGATAAAAAAATCCCTCCTGAGCTAAGGCTCAAAAAAAGGCCAATTGATGTAAGTGTCAAATTATCGAAAGAGCTTGTAAAAGCATATGAGAAGTCTGATGCACGAAGGAATTCTGGTGAGGAGAGTACATAGGTATTTGAATTTTCTCATAAGATTATATCAAATTTATTAAACGATTTTTAAATTTTATTTGTGCATAGTTAAATTTAATTAGTATATGTTTTAGGACAAGGCCTCCAAGGCTAGGCTTCAAAAACTTTGTGACATGCATCACAGTGGCTAGAAAGGTTTACAAGCCTTGATCTGTACATTTGTAAGTATATTTAATATGTTAAATGATATTTTTTTTATTTCCTAGGAAAAAGTAAATGATTGCATATTAATTATTTTAACTAGTCCATGTGCCATGTTTTGACAGGAGGAGAAATATGGCCGACATCCAAATCAATTTAAGGAAAAGTTACAAAGCAAAAAGTGGGCCGATTTTGTAATCTGGACGGAGAACGAGGTATCAATAGTTGACTTTCAATAACTTAGTTGGATATTGTTGTGTTAATATGTCAATTTGCATTTCTTGTGTTGAGTTGTTTATTGATGTGTAGGATGAGTTCTAAAGTGCTTCTTTGTTGGCCCTAGATCCCACTCAATTGACCCATTATTTCATGTTGAGGAAAAAAATATTGTTTGCCTTAAAGGGTAGTGGGTGACATTCATGCCTTATTTTCATCGTATCTTTTAATTAATGACCATGATATTTTAATATCTCTTAAGTGTCCTCATTTAAGTTATGAGTTGTATCATTTGAGTAAATTAGTCCCATGTTGGTTTGATTTATCTTCTTTTCTCTCAAACATGGTATCTCAAGGAGTGCTTCCTTGAATTCATGTTTCCATTCTACTAAGTGATTCACATGCATCTTTTCCATCCTTCCTCACGATGTTGTCATTCTTTTAACATGTAAGAATGTTTTGATGCATCTTGGTAAGCATCCTATAGATCTAACACATCCTTGCAGTCTACATCACTTGGCGAAGGTAACCAACCACTTAATTTGTCCATCTAATTTTTAAAAAGGTAGTAAATTCATGTCTTCCAAGTTAAAAAAACTCCATAAGTAAAGAAATTAGCAGTAAAAAACCTGCAACTTGATCTGATCAACATAGAGAACCGTGTAATAGTAGACTTCTTAACATTAAAAAGATAAATGGAATGTCCTTAACCCCAGTAGAGCTATCCAAAAAAGCTAACTAAAAACACAAATATGCTCCCAGACATAATGGCCTAATGGCTCATTGTCATAGAAGTCAACTACTAAAGTAACATCACTGATCAAGTTAACATATATGCATCATTTTCATAAACAACTGAACCATTTATGTGCATGAATAAATAGTAGAAGGATGTAGATGAACTAAATTCATCTAACTTTATGCCTCTTGGCAGGAATTCTTATTTAATCTCTAATATCAGGTGCCTAAAACTTCCCTGTAGATTTTACCTTTCATTGCCGCCTTTCCTCTTCACTATCAAACTCATCTCATTTTTCCTTATATGCATTTCTGGCTTCAAGTTCTAATTCATCCCATTTTTTACCTTCCTCCTCTTCAGAATCTTCTTCTTTTTCCTCATCTGACTCCACAAGATATTCATCTTTTGAACCTTCCTCATTTGATTATGATTCCTCTTCTACATCAGAGGGTTCATATCCTTGATCTGACTCTTCTAGATTATCAGAATCAAAATCACTAGCTTCCATATTCAAAAATTCCCTACCACCATCTTCAATAAATTTATATGGATCATTAGTAATAGTATTCAAAATTGTCCACTAGTTCAAGTTCATCTTTCTTTCATAATACTTTATATCCATAGAGTTCAACCATTCCTTGATGCCATCAAGCGAAGATTGTGGAATGGCGTCAATACATAGTACATCCCACTTGAAGTCTTTGAAAACAACAACCATGTCAAATTCCTTTTGCCCAAGTCCTACTCTCTCAAGGTTAACAATCTCAATCTCACTAATAGTGATTACTAAGAAAGGTAATTCCATCAGCTCTACCAAACATTTTACTGTAGGAACAATAAAATCAAAGGATTTGAAAGGAACCCCATGAAAACCAAGCTCTCTAAATGGTATATCAAACTCTAGTTCAAAATATTTTAGATGAGGTTGCTCCCATATCTCTCTTACTCGCTTGACAAATCCTTGAAACTTTGCATTGATTTTATTTTTCTTGTCCCTCTCTTGTTGTTCTTCCTCAATTTCATCAAGATCATACATTGACCTTCTTGCCCCTCCTAAAGTTTGGACCACATCCATTACCTCCACATAAAACTAGGAATCCTTGGTCTTCTTGGTTCCCATGCCATGATATGGTTATGCAAATGAAAATGAAGCAAAGTAATCATCTCCTTCTCCATTGGCTAGAATAATGCATAATGTTTTGATACATGATATCAGCTCTCTCTTTTTCCCTCATGGTTGAATATTAAAATCCATTATGGTGGGACTCCAGAGTTCCAGTCATCTTTCTTCCTCTTCCACCAAATGTTGGCTTGATCCACAAATCTGCTAGCCTAATTGGCTTTGTTTCTGAAAGTTGAAGTTTCTCCCGAGTCACTGGTGTAGCTCTCTCTGCCTTTTCCGACTCTTTTATTGCTATAGGCAATTAGTGCCTAATTGATTAACAATATCAATCTCACTAATAGTGATTACTAAGAAAGGTAATTCCACCAACTCTACCAAATATTTTACCGTAGGAACAATAAAAGCAGAGGCTTTGAAAGAAACTCCATGAAAACCAAGCTCTCTAAATGGTATATCAAACTCTAGTTCAAAATATTTTAGATGAGGCTGCTCCCAGAGATCTCTTACTCACTTGATAAATCCTTGAAACTCTGCATTGATTTTATTTTTCTTGACCCTCTCTTGTTTTTCTTCCTCAATTTCATTAGGATCATACATTGACCTTCTTGCCCCTCCTAAATTTTGGACCACATCCATTACCTCCACATAAAATTGGACATCCTTGGTCTTCTTGGTTCCCACGCCATGACATGATTATGCAAATGAAAATGAAGCAAAGTAATCATCTCCTTCTTTGTTGGCAAGAAGAATGCATGCTTAATGTTCTGATACATGATATCAACTCTCTCTTCTGCCCTCATGGTTGAATACCGAAATCCATTATGGTGGGCCTCCAAAGTTCCAGTCATCTTTCTTCCTCTTCCACCAAATGTTGACTTGATCCACAATTCTACTAGCCTAATTGGATTTTTTTTTGAAAGCTGAAGTTTCTCTTGAGTAACCAGTGTAGCTATCTCTGCCTTTTCAGACTCTTTCATTGCTATAGGAAATTATCACATAATTGATTAACAATCTCAATCTCACTAATAGTGATTACTAAGAAAGGTAATTCCACCAACTCTACCAAAAAATTTACCATACGAACAATAAAAGCAGAGGCTTTGAAAGGAACTCCATGAAAACCAAGCTCTCTAAATGGTATATCAAACTCTAGTTCAAAATATTTTAGATGAGGCTGCTCCCATAGCTCTCTTACTCACTTGGAAAATCCTTGAAACTCTGCATTGATTTTATTTTTCATGTCCCTCTCTTGATGTTCTTCCTCAATTTCATCAAGATCATACATTGACCTTCTTGCCCCTCCTAAATTTTGGACCACATCTATTACCTCCACATAAATTGGACATCCTTGGTCTTCTTGGTTCCCACGCCATGATATGGTTATGCAAATGAAAATGAAGCAAGGTAATAATCTCCTTCTCCACTGGTTGGAAGAATGCATGCTTAATGTTTTGATGCATGATATCAAATCTCTATTCTGCTCTCATGGTTGAATACCGAAATCCATTATGGTGGGCCTCTAGAGTTCCAATCATCTTTCTTCCTCTTCCACCAAATGTTGGCCTGATCCACAAGTCTGCCAGCCTAATTGCCTTTGTTTTTGAAAGCTGAAGTTTCTTCGAAGTCACCAGTGTAACTCTCTCTGCCTTTTTAGACTCTTTCATTGCTACAGATCATCTGTGGGATTTAATCATTTGTACCACATGGTTGATGTGATTTGAATCCTTGGATCTAAAGGAAATTTCCTTAACATAAATATTGCTAGGGAATTTCAATGTTTGCATGCAGTTGGCATTAAAGTCGATACCTGGAACATTGAAAATTATCCTTATATAAGGATTCCCTCGATCTTGTTGTCTTGTAACACTCTTGATGGTGGCTACATGAAATGGAACCATGATGCCATATATGGGTACTAGAATAGCATCATTTTTTGTATCAAACTAAATCATGAGCTCTCTAGAAATGGGGATATCGTCCACTTTTTTGTACGAAATCATCTCAGTGGATGGCTTGGAAGAGCCATGTCCATCTCCTATACCAATGCCTCCTATAGCCAATCTTCTTGCAGTCTCCTCATTATTTTGTAGAGGGTTGGCACTTAAGGTTATGTAATAGAATTTACAGTTGATAGTTAAATTGTATAACAAATATTTTTATGATCTTTACTAACGTTTATTAGAATTGTTGCATGTTTTACATCATTGGAATGACATATTAGCTATAACTTTTTTGAAATTTTATTATGGTATGTGCACTTTGATATGATGTAATATGATTATGGTTTCGTCTCATATGTTGTAATATTAGATATATAACAGAAAAATAAATTATTGCATGAGATAAATAATAACTTTTCATTTTAAATGTTTTTTTGCAGAACATAGGTCTTCCAAAAGATCAAGATGATCTTCATCATGATATAGATCCAAAAAATATTGGTTCTACCAGTATAGATCACATGGCAGAGGATGATGATGACACAGATATGGAAGACATCAAGGCCGCTGAAAATGATGATGACGATGATGATGATCATGATGATAATGATCATGATCATGATGATGATGATCACGATGGTAATGATGATGATGAGGTAGTTGTTGGTAGTAACCAATGACATTCACAATCATATAGACCACATAATGGATCATTATTGATATATCGTTATGATGATGATGATCACAATGGTGGTGATCACAATGGTGGTGATCATGATGAGGTAGTTGTTGGTAGTACCTAGTGACATTCATGATCATATAGACTACATCATGGATCATTGTTGATATATCGTTATGATGCCTCTTTTTATGGTTACTATCATATGTATCATTTTCATGGCCTACAATACCATATTATTGAGTTGTATCATATTGATATGTATCATTTTCACTTATATCATTTGGATATGTATCATCTTGACTTGTACCAATTTGAGTTACGTAATTTATCATTTTTACTTACATCATTTGTACATGTATCGTTTTGACTTATATCGACTGTTGGACATGTATCATTTTGACATGTTATTGATCTACTGGCATATTTGACTTTCACTTGTTTTAGTTATATATGATGATGATCTTATCAGTATTGACTTGTCAATCTATATATATTAAAAGTGGTCGATGATTTTTGGATGGATATTTATTATGTATGATGATTTTAATTTCCTACTCAGGATGGATGTTATCAAATTCAATTAAATTATAGATATTTGACTCACTTGTTTTAATTATAGATGATGATCATGTTATAATAATTATCTTGTTATTTAATCATATGAGTTAAATAATTAAATTAAAGTTTACTCTATAATCATATGAGTTATTTAAGAGGCATGATATATTTAACTAATTAAATTGAAATAAAACATTAAATTAATAAATGAAAGCAAAACAAGAAGAATTTTTAGAAGCAAAAAGGGAAGCAACAATGAAAGACAAACTAGAAGAAAAATTGGAAGCAAAACCAGAAGCAAACGTGGAAGCAAAATTGGAAGCAAAATCGGAAGCAAAAATGGAAGTAAACCTGGAAGCAAAACTGGAAGCAAACCTGGAAGAAAAATCAGAAGCAAAACTAGAAGCAAAACTAGAAGAAAACCTGGAAGAAAAATCGGAAGCAAAATTGGAAGCAAAATCGGAAGCAAACCTAGAAGCAAAACTAGAAGCAAACTTGTAAGCAAAACTAGGAAGCAAATCTGGAAGAAAAATTAGAAAGCAAAACTGGAAGCAAACCTGGAAGGAAAATTGGAAGGAAAATTGGAAGCAAAACTGGAAGTGAAATTGGAAACAAAACTGAAAGCAAAATTAGAAGCAAAATTGGAAGAAAAATTGGAAGAAAACCTAGAAGCAAAATCGGAAGCAAAACCGGAAGCAAACTTGGAAGCAAAACTAGGAAGAAAACCTGGAAGCAAAATCGGAAGCAAAAATGGAAGCAAACCTAGAAGAAAAATTGGAAGCAAAACTGGAAGCAAAATTGGAAGCACAACTGGAAGCAAACCTAGAAGAAAAAATAGAAGCAAAACTGGAAGCAAACCTGGAAGCAAAACTAGAAGAAAACCTAGAAGCAAACCTGGAAGCAAAATTGGAAGCAAAAATGGAATCAAAACTAGAAGCAAAATTGGAAGCATAACTGGAAGCAAAACTAGAAACAAAATTGGAAGCAAACCTAGAAGCAAACCTGGAAGCAAACTGGAAGCAAAACTAGAAGCAAAACTAGAAGCAAGCCTGGGAGCAAGCCTGGGAGCAAACATGGAAGCAAAATTGGAAGCCAAATTGGGCACTAATTTAGGTGTTATTTTTGACGTTATTTCTTGGTACTATTCTCGACGCTAAAGGAGATGCTATTGTTGGCACCATTTTTTCGGCGTACAATCCGACGCTAAAGTGGGCGCTAAATTTGATGACAAATCTGGCGTAAAATTCAGTGCCGAAATGAACATACCATTTAGCACCGACTTTTGCACCATGAGACGTTTCGAATTGATGGACTCAAATACACTAAAATTTGGTGCTATTTTAGGCACTAATTTCCTGTTGTGTTGTTGTGGTAAGACCATCCAATAGATATTGGTTATAATTTAGATAGGCCAAAAAATAAAGATGATACTTATCATCTTAATTTTCTAAGCCTAATTAATAAAATAATTAGGATCAAGGATGAGAATGAAAAAAAGAGGATTTTTGACCAAGGAAACCCAAAACCTAGATCCCTTGTTATCCATTTTATACCAAGAACTCCAATGCTTATGAATTAACTTTCATTTTAACCTACTAAAAACTAAGAAGAAGTTGATAACTAGGGAGAAGAGCTCCTATATGAAATAGAGCATGAGCATAAGGATGTCCATCTCAAGGTAGAAGAAGAGGAAGGGGAAGAGCACCATGAAAAGGATATTGATGTTTTTTAGAGGTAGAACATCATGTTGTAGTGAGACAATTGGAAGTTACTCATAGAGGTAGAAACCAATTTGTTTTGATTATATTGGAAAAATAGGTTTTGAAGGGACTTGAAACCCTTTAGAACACAAAAGAGGGAAAGTTGCTCAAAGAGAAGGACATTGAAGCATCCGGAGCAACCAGAAATAAACCAACAAAAAAAAATAGTGACCCAACAACAATGAAATAGAAGAAGAAAACAACACAGAAAAAGACACTACTTCATATTCTTCAAGGTGTTAGCCACCTTGATCTCCTAGTTACGATGCAGATTGACCATGTCTAGTAGAAACCAATTTGTTGATCAAGAATTGAACCTAAGAATTAAAAGCCAAGAAAGTAGGAAGAATCAATTGAACTTAGGTAATTGAGCTAGAATTCCTAGAAACCCTATGAATAAATTTAGAAATATACCTAATAGGAAACCTTTGTACTTGGATAGGTATAGATAGATTAACTTTGATGAGATTTATGGGAATTCTAACCTTGTGCCAAATTATATGAGAAGCAAACTCCCAAATTTTAAGGGAAAAATATTGTATTAGGTAATGATCATTTTAGAACCCTCACTAATTTGATAGATGATTATGAGATTTAGGATGAAGGTATCATGATGAATTTATTTATGAAATCCTTGGATGAAACTATAAGAAAATGGTATAGGAGTCTACCCAAAACAAGAATTGATACATGGGTTAATTTTGATAGAATATTTATAGAATAGTATGGTGATGGTGATATAATTGATCCAAGGTTCACTAT
This sequence comes from Sequoiadendron giganteum, assembly GCA_007115665.2. Classification (NCBI taxonomy): domain Eukaryota; kingdom Viridiplantae; phylum Streptophyta; class Pinopsida; order Cupressales; family Cupressaceae; genus Sequoiadendron; species Sequoiadendron giganteum. The sequence continues at coordinate 677,605,496 of CM021100.1, read as the reverse complement.
TAATGAATTCACCAACACTACAAAGGGATCAAATGAAACTATTACTGATTTTAACATAAGGTTCATGAAGGTTATCTCTAAGATTCTTTATCATATGAGACTTAATGAATTTAAGCAATTATCTTGTATTGTAATGCATTTTATCACTAGTAGAATTTGGCAAATAAATGACTAGGTGACTAAAACTTTTAGTCACAACAACTAAAAATGACTAAATTCTACTAATTGTTTGCAACTCAGCTATAAATGAGTAAATAAATGACTAATTTGGTCATTGACTAAAAAATATTTAGTCACAAATATAAATGACTAAATAGCTAGTCATTTATATAGTCACAATCCATTTGAATAAAACATTTAAGGAATCAAGAATATGGCCCCCCAAAATACTCTTAAACTTTAATAAACATACTCTAAAACTTTTGTCAAAATCCTATTTTCAGCAGCCCGCCAAAATAGAGTTTTCATTTTAATAAACATACTCTAAAACCTTCATTGAAACCTTATTTTCAGGCGTAGCCTGCCAAAATGGAGAAGTGCTTCAATAAAGAATGACATATAATGGTAAGGAGATGTGTGTGATAGGAGGCATATGTTCATTGTTGCTTATCTCATTCTTTCTCTGCTCAACAAGGGTTACATTGTTCACACTACTGTTTGTAATCCAAGTATTTAATTGACATATATTTGCATAATCTCAAATTCATTTAGATGCTTTTGAAGTATTAATGTATCCTATAGGATTTAGAATGATTTATTTTAATTTTAAAAAATAAATCAAATACTTTTGAAGTATCAATGTATCCTATATAGGGTTTAGAATGCTCAAATTCCTTCAAATGCTTTTGAGGTATCAATGTATCCTATATAGGGTTTAAAATGATTTCTTTTAATTTTAAAAAATAAATTAGATACTTTTGAAGTATCAATGTATCCTATATAGGGTTTAGAATGATTTCTTTTAATTAAAATAAATAAATCATATGCTTTTGATGTATCAATGTATCCTATATAGGGTTTATAATGATTTATTTTAATTTTTTTTTTAAAATGATGTGTTTTCCTGTGATTAGATAATGTGGAGATCTCCTAAATTTTCCCCAACACATTGTCCTCTTTCGCATTGTATTCATTACTCCAGTTGCTAGGGTTTTGCATGTGACATCTTTAATATCTTCATGATAGTGGCTTTTAAATAGATCTCGGTCTTTGCTTTAATCCTTATCATGGTAACCCTTGAGTTCCATAATCCACCTTCAATCTATTATAAGAATGTTGTCTTAAGCTAGACCGCATAGAATGCATATAAAGCAATTCCTTCATACCTGTCATTGTTCCAAACCACCACTCACTTCCTTTCTTAAAATGTTGCCTCCATAAGCACAATAGCATGTTTTAAAATCATGGTTGTCAGTGATTGACCATTAAGGTCACTACTTTCATCAAGATATAATGAGATTCTTGTCTTCAAACTCAAGGCATCATGCAAGATGACATTGTGAATTATTTATTGTGTACAATTTGATTTTCTTGCACATTTACTACTTTGCTAACTACCTTTAAGACTGGATATTGCACCCTTAGATGCAATCTTAAAAAACTCACTCATTGTCACTTGAAGATTCCTTTCATGCGCATCCTTCTATAAAATCAAACTATGCCTTATAGACTGCCTGCTTACTTACTATAGGGGACTCAATGTTTCATGGTATTGTGGGTCTTAAGATCCTTCAACCTTATTGTCACTACTTCACAATCCACAAGGTATTATTCACTATTCTCCCATCTTTGATGAGTCTCAAAACACTGTTCAAACATGCAATCCACTACCTCCATTATACAATGGCTAAGAAGAAACATTGAACTTGTGATTACCTATTACCTCATTTGGAAAGTCATTCCCTGATTGCATTTTCCTTGTTTAACACTACCAATAGAATTTGAAAAACCCTTAAGGTCAGCAAGGGGTAAGGAAACTCACTGTTAAAATCTCCACTTTACTATGCAAGGTTTGAGCTTTATTATCTTGTCACTACTCAAACTCTTTTTGACTCTCACACCTCAAGTGACTGTCATTCTTCTTACCATAAATTACATTTACAAATGTCACTGAGCTACACAGTGTGCTTGTTATTGGCTACAATGTCTCAATCTTTCTGGTATTGCAACCTCACTAATCTTCTAGAGTTACGGTTTATGTTTTTACGGAGGCCTAGGGTTTGTACCCTAGTCATGCTCTTACCAATTCTTCTGTTGGTATTAAAAAACAACCTTAAATCTTGGGTCAAAAAATTAGCTATCTTGATAGGGTTGTGGTATGATCTTGGATTGTATTGTAGAGTGTGTGGGAAGCTTGTGTTTGATCATTAAGGTATGTAAACCTAATTAGGTAAATTTATCCTATATAGAATGGGTCTTTCTTTAATACTTTCCATAATGGTTATTAGCAAATCACATTATTATAGTTTGTGGTAACTCAAGATTGCATTCAAGTATGTAACAAACTTGGTTTGTAGTTTAAGCTGTACACTTTTAAGTAACATTCATAAGGTTTAGAAAATCTTGATCACTCTCTAGGATAGCCTATTAAACATGGATTGTGCTTGAATGCACTACATTATTGATATAACACAACCAATCTACATATCAACCAGAGTTATAGGCTCTTTATTGCAGCAAGAGGTAATCGCTTTTAGTTAACTCCTGCTAACATACTTTTGGAATAAATGTTTGACTGCACTTTGAGTGTGAAGAATTTTGTTTTCTGCTTATAATACATTCATTGAGAGTTGTAGTAGAAATATTCTTATGTTGAAACCCATCCTATAAACTTGTTGTAAGCTACATTTAAGAGGCTTCATGGATTTTTTGTGATTTATATGACTTTTATTTTGATAGTAAATGACTTCGGATTCTTTTTGAAACTGAAATGATTTATTAATTATGGTTTTATGATGATTAAATGTTTTATTTAGAAGGGGTTAATATGTGGCATTTTTATGTGAAAGAAGAATAGATTGTGATGCAACATTCAGATATGGATGGTTTAGGAAAACTTGGATTGCTATCAGTGACATAACCAAGTTGGAGAGTACTATCAGCTAGCCTAAAACACTTTCAGGTGTTTTTGCTTGAAAGCAAAACCTGAGTATAAGAATTTCCGAATATCCGACAGAGGAAGTTCCTACATTCTAAAGATAAAATCTTAAATCTATTGGTCCAATTTCACATCCAACCTGAGATTTTTAATATCCGATAGAGAAAGTTCGTACATTCTAAAGATAAAATCATAAATCTGCTGACTCGATTTCAAATCCAATTTGAGGTCGTGAAGCTCCGAAAAAGGAAGTTACTACATTCTAACGATAAAATCATAAATTTTATTGGTCCAATTTGAGGTCATGAAGCTTCGACAGAGAAATTTTGTACATTCTAACTTGATAAAATCATAAATCTGCTTGGTCCAATTGTAAGGATTTGTCTTTTTAATTATACTTTCTGACATGTGGATTGATACAAATTGTTACTTTAGAATTATGGTATTTCTTTTCTTCTAATGTTCTCAACCCTCATTTCAGGGAAGAGCTCTGAAGATGGTTCCTTCAGATGGAGACTACACTTTTTCACTATAGGTTATGTCTAGAAACACCAGAAGCTCAGGTACTGTCATACTCAGGTAAAATAGAGTTTGAGGTTAATTGCACTTAGTATTTTATGTTGATATGGATATGTTCTAGCCTATAGTTAATTGTTGTAGCATAAAAAATAGGATAAATAGTTGTTCATATGCCATTGTTTCAAATCTAAATTTCTATACTTTATTCTAGGAGAAAATCACATAAGGGAGTCTATACATAAGACACCACTATTTCAAATTAAAAATTGTTGGCTCTTTCACAATTGTTTGCTTCATTTATTTGATCTAAGACAACCTGTTATATAGAAGATGCTCTCAAAATCATAGTAAAATCCTTTATTTCAAGATGATTGTTCAAAATCTTCCCATCATAACAATAATGTTTTTTTTCATTGTTATGATGGGAAGATTCTAAACAGTCATCCTAGAATAAAGGATTTTATTGTGCTTTTGAGAGCATATTCTATACAATAGGTTGTCTTAGATCAAATAAATGAAGCAAACAATTCCGAAAGATCCAACAACTTTGAATTTGAAACAATGGTGTCTTATGTATAGACTCCCCCTATGATTTTCTCCAAGAATAAGGTATAGCAATTTAGAATTTTAAATAATGGTATATGAACAACTATTTATCCTATTTTCTATGCTACAACAATTTACTATAGGCTAGAATATATCCATATCAACATAAAATAACAGGTACAATTCACCTCAAACTCTATTGTGGTAATTGCTTTGTAAGGAAGTTTGCACTCCATGAACATTCTTTGTGCACATTAGTATGTTGGTTATTATCTCAATCTCCTTTGTGATTAAAAGAACAGCGAAGTTCATTGCATAACTCATGACCATTTTGTAGTGCTATGATCTAGTGCTCTTTTACTTCTTACTCACTATGTTCTCAATCACCATGTGCAAATGACTTAGAGGACAGATCTGTGTCTCCATTTGATAATAACTTTCATTGTTTTTGGACTGTTTGTTATGATTCAATCATTGTTTGACAATGTTCTTCCTTTCTCATTCCTATAGGACAGAGGATAATTCACAGTTTGCAACTCTCTAACAATGGTAAATAGATACAATAAAGATATTTAAAATTTTAGAAGTGGATTTTTTTTTGAATTGCTAAAGCCTATTTATTAGTTTTATAACTTAAAATTATTTAAGCTATTTGAATAGCTAAAATTCATATTATAAATCTTTAAAGTACAATAGAATTAGGTACTTAAAATGATTACAATTTTTTTGAATGAAAATTAGTAAATTACTACTAATTTAGCTTTTCCTTTTGTGTGTTTACAGGGTTATTTCTTCCAAAATTTGTTAGACCTATTTTGGATTCTATGGAAACAACAAAGGAAGTTCCACATCTAGGTCTAAATGAGGTGATGACCCATCCTTCTATGATGAATTTTGCAAGATACACGCAAGAATAGATCTAAAAATATCATATTTTTAAACCTTTAAATCTTTGAGATCGTTGCAGATTTGATTTGATTTTTGTACAGATGGACGGATCTAAAAATTTATTGCTTGAAAATAATGTAAATGAAAAAGTTATTTGTTCAAAATAATTTAAGGGTGTTATTTTTCACTTGCACAATTTTTTTTGTCTATCTTAAGACAACTATTAAAATTATCATTTTGTTAATCATAATATTTCATTGTATATTTGTATTTTGTTAGAGTGTATTGGATAGTTAATGGTTAAGTTTTTTAAAAAAATAAAAAATTCAGCATAATATACTTTCCATGTACTTCTTTTCATCATAGGTAAGACCTTGATTTTCTCCATTATTGGTTTCTCTTCAAAGGAACAAACTATAAAAGAACAACAATGACATTATGTAATGACAATGATAAATGCTCAAAAAGAAACGATACCTATGCTTGATAAATGACAATGATAAATGCTTGACAATACTTGAATATTTGATAGTGATAAGAGTGTTAGAGAGATTTTTGATAATAAAAATGCTAGGAGATATGAATGAAACAAAAGCTTCTTATTTATATGTTTTTTTTTACATTCGATCAATGGTGGAGATTAATTTGCAAGATCAATGGATAGGAAAATTCAAGATAGGGTAAGACCCAAATTTGAATTTTAAGGGAGGGAATTAAATAAATATTCAAATGATAGCTTGGAGAAATACATATTTATTTAATTCAAATGATAGCTTGAAGAAATACATATTTATTTAATTCAAATGATAGCTTGGAGAAATAAATTTAAATATTAATCTATTTAAATTTTAGAAGAAAATATTTAATTTATTGAAAAGAGAAGTGTTGGCTGATTTTTATTTAATTATAGAGGACCAAAAATAAATTTAATTTAATTTTAATTAATGTGGAGGGAAAATGATAAGAGATGAATTAATTAAATAATTAAAAGATATTAAATTAATATGGATATGATAAAAAGATTAAGATAATTAAATAATAAAAAAAATTAATTACTATGAATGAAAAGAAGAAAATGTTAGCTTAATTAAGTAATTAAAAAATATTTAATTAATATAGATAGAAGAAATGATAAGGATAATGACAAGATGAAAATGTATTAGCCGTTTTTAGGTGTCTATGGCTACAATTGATTCTAGTTGTATTAATTAACAAAAATGAATAAGCTAATAAGTCAATCACCCTTGATCCTAACCAAACTTTAAAAAATGGCGGTTGCTTACTTAAGCAACTCACCTATTTTGAGGGGGAAATATTTAAGTACCTAGTTTGTCAAGAATTTAAGTTTGGTCATGAAAAATGTCACCTAAAGAAAAATTAAGGTAAAAGTAATAATTAATAGTTGTGATGATATTGACCCCTCCCTCGATCTTATTTTGTCCCTTTATATATGTTTTTTCATTTTAAATTTCCAAAAAATCACTTTTAAACCTATTCAAACCTCAAAATCTAATTTTTTTGTCTATTGGGAATAAAGTATTTGAAAAATATAAGCAATGGTTACAAAATTATCATGGGGATTGCACAATCACTATAATAGTCATTTAATTTTGACAAGTATTTCAAAACAATCCATAATAATATAATCACTATGGATATTATGTATTCACTACAATGATTTTATAATTGACCTTTTGTGAAAATTGGTGGTTTCAACCTAATACATAGAAAATAATTTTTTGAGCTTCCCATCTCTTCATTTTCCTTATCCCTTAACTTTTCTTTCAACACCTATGTCTACACAAATCATATAGGACAACCCTTAAAAATAAATCAAAATTCCATTGAATCATTATGAGGACATAAAAAATAACATTTGTAACTCTCTACACCTTGGTCAAAAAAATCATATATGCTAAAATACATTAAAAAAATAATCAAATCGTTATCCAAAACCAAGTAATCATTTGCAACACATCATAAAGTGTGACGATTTATCAAACTCACCATCATAATAGTTCACGAACCGATCAATTTAATTGAATTTATCAAACAAACTATCTCTCAATCAAACAATGTCTTGAGGGAGTCCTTATTCTTAGAATTTCTCCTATGTTCCTTTTAAGGTCCATACTTGGTTCATTTTTCTTTGATATTTTGAAAACCTCGATGGCCTATTATGGCACAACCTCAAGAGTCTAAATGTGCCCTCTTTCATGTATATAGAGTGGAAAGAGACCTTTGATAGTTTCTTAAGGATTTTTTTTTGGTTAATAAAATACTAGGCTATAGTTAAAAAAAATGTCTAGACTTACTATATTATCAGAGAAGAGAAATTGACTCCCTTGTTAATAGTTAGGTCTAAAGACTATCGTAAATAATACATGCATAGGTTAAATAGTGGAATTGGATGTTAATGTAGACATTGTAGTCAATAGCTAGAACCTAAAAGTGTTAGTGACAAATATGTAAGTGCATTGTCTTAGTTAGATACTCTCCATGATCAATGATCATATCTATTAAAATGACTTAAGATGGCATATTTAAATACATGCCCTAAGAACATAGCTCAAATATTTTGGTGAGCATGCCAATAATTAACAATCTTTCCTAAGATTGTTGGATTTGTAATGCGATCATTTCAAAAATTTAAGAGTGAAGACAAGATCAATCCCACAATATAATCTAGGGGATTGAATTATAGGTGTTATCTAATATAAAATCAAAATGTTATAAGAATGGATAAGAGACATTTTAAATAGCTACATGATATAATAAAACACTCAATTTAAATTTTGGAATAAGTGGGCCAAAAAATATAAATTAATCTTTATATAAAATAATTTAATATTTTTCTATTAAACTTTATGATGGAATGACAAAATTGTGATTACGTTGATTTAAAAAAAAAAATGATGGTTTTAAAGACAAAATTCAAAGCTACATAAATTAATATAGATATCTTAAACATATCTATCTAAAAGACACCAAGATATCACTTTTGAGGGGCCCGCCTATCTTAAATAACTTGAAGATTAATATATAGGCATCTTCTAGATAGATGTATTTAGGACATTTATGCTAGTTTACTTAACTTATTACATTTTTAATAATTTATTTTATAAAGTATATTACTTATTATTTTTCTATTTACCAAATTACATGGTTATTTATTATATAAAAAAAATTATTATAATTTTTCTTCTATAACCAAGTATTTTTTATTAAGAGGGGTAAACGCTTTTGATCCGATGAGGCTACAAACAAGGGACCTCATTCTGACTATAAATTCTTAACAATTACATCCCAAAAGGGTTTGAACCTTGATGGAAAGAATAGCAACACAACAACTTAACCATCACACGATGCCACTATTGACTTATATAACCAAATATTAATATTAATATATATTTAATTTTTTTAAATTAAAAAAATGAAATAAATGTTTTACTCCATACTTAGTCATATAATTATTATTTATTTACTACATAGTTATTTCATTTTAAAATATATGCTATAATTAAATTAAAAAATCATGCACATATATATAAACCTTTCTATTTAGGTCATATATTTTATTTTAAAAAAAATTTATTATTGTTAAATGTCAATTTTTCATAGTTTTTGTTAACACATAGACAATTACACTCCACCCTTTGATGTATAGTAACTCTTCAAATACATCTATTTAAGAAAATATTGAGAGATATCAATTCAAAACTATTTTATTTACTAATATTATTAAAAAATCATTATTTTTTTAATTATAAATATTTTTTTTTGAAAAATATTATTTTTTCTTAAAGACTATTAATTATTATTTTTTTAAAACTATTTGATAATAAAATTCAATTATGAAATAATAGATTTTTTTTTTAAATAATAAACAGTATGTATATATTTATCTAATAATTATAGTTTAATTTCCCCTCATTCATGGGGATTAAATGTTGTATAGTAGATGAAATGTATGGAGAAAAATGAAGATCATTTATTGATGATGCATTGATGGAATGAACGATGAACCCGTAGGCGAACAAGAGACAAGTTGCCTTGAATGGGGCAATCTCATACTCGTGAATTTCAAAACCAATTATTGGAAAGGGAAAGCATTCATCAAAGTTGAAAACAACGACCCTTTACCCTTGCTATAATCTAGTGTGAGGTTGACATTTGATCAAAATGATTAATGGCAAAAATATATAGTAGAGATTTGGGCAATTTATTGACACAACTATGACAAATTCATCGTAAGTAAAATTCACTATCAACAATTTACCACATTAATATTTTTTAATATATATTTTAAAAATATTAAAGCTATTAAATTTCGGCTGTCGTGCATTGCTAGTGGTGAATTTTACTTGCAATTAATTTGTCATGGTGGCGAATTTTTCTATGTAAATTGTTGACAATGAATTTTTCGTCATTAGTCCTATACCAAAGATTTGGACTAGTAAAATAATGTAAAAGAAAATTTGATAATTATAAAAAAAATAAAATAACTCTTCAAATAAATAATATAGATAAAATTAAACAACTTTATTCACCATTTCAAATCACTATGGTGGACGTTTTTGGCCAACATAATGGGTAAAAGAAAAAAATGGAGGCCGGAAGTAGTGGAATAACGCAGAGGGAAATTGGGTGGACACTAAATTAAAGTTTAATACCTACCTTTCAACAAACAGCAGATATGGTCGTTCTTCCACTTAAAAGAGATAATTGTGTACATTAATGAATCGTGCAGCTTACACGTCTGCAAATTCCACTGGCACTTGTAGGTAATCAATACAAATTCCTGCCAGGTAACTTGGAACTAAATACTTCACGTTAACTGTCCTCCAGTTTTAATAACACTAAATGCAAGCAATGTGAAGTAGGTACTTGGATTTACATTTATTCATGCTAGAAAAAATTAGAGACTATCTCAAATATTTTAATATGGAGTTATTTTATTATTCAACTAATATATTGGTTGCATTTAATGTTTTTTTATTAGTTTAGTCAATGAATATATAGAATTAAAAAATTTAAGTAACAATCATGTAATTTACAATTAATTTTGTATTTTAAATAATTATAAAAAATGTCATTTATCTTTTTTGCTATTGATTCATATTGAAAATATTCACTAAAAAAATCATTTTATATTTTATAAATTGCATGTCCAATGTATCTAATTTGTTGAATCAAATTTTAACTCTATGGATGACTTGAATGACAAGATATATATATATATATATATATATATATATATATATATATATATATATATACTCTATTGTGAGGTGGTAGGGTAAATTAATAACAAAATGTCACTAAATCTATACATTAAGATATGCACAAATAAAATTTAATACTTGTTTTTAGTCAATAGCTATATTTTGTAACAATTTTCACTAGAAAACTTGGAATTGTATTTGCCCTTTATAATACCCTAATTACATATGCTCCTTTACATTTTGTTTTATGTTCCAAAATTAAAAAATCAATTGTAATATAGCTAACTACAATTTACATAACAAATTAACTCTATTTAACCATATTCACTAAATCACTAGTAGGAACCAAATGCAATGCGCCTCTTTTTTTTACTTTGGAACTATTTTAGTTACTACATATACCAACCAAGAAATTTCACTTATTATAAAAGTACTTTTAAAGATTTTTGGAGTGAAGAAGAACATTTGTTAATATCATAGTTTGTGGGACATCACACCTTGTCATGTTTTCTTTTGAAAAAAATATTCTATTATTCAATTTGATAATGAACTTCCTCTTTCTCTCAATCATCTCCACACTAAAGAGATCTTGAAATGAGGGTGTTGCCAAATTACTTGTGTACAGTTTACATTCCAAAATAAAGTGTTTTTCTATTTCCACTATTGTAGTTGTGTAAAAAGTATAAACTCTCTCATCTCATACCTATTTTGACATTTTCCATCTACATGTTTCACATTGAAGATGTGAGTCAATACTTAATTGAGCTATGAGAATATTTACTCTTCAAGGGATATTAACCTTGAAATATTCTTTTTTGTTGATGGTTAGAAATGAGGTTAAATTCATTGAGGTAATATTTCTTCTTTCTCCCTAATGTATCTTCCAACATAAACTTGTGAAACTTATCTACAACAAATGTTTTTTTTTTGCCACTGTTAGGGAAATCATTCAAATGAATATGCGCTTACTCATCCACTTGGAGTTTTTCTTCATCCATGACTTACTTCTTTCACTCAAGATATATTTAAAGACAACATTGGGCCATTAATTTGCCTCCATCTATCTAGTTTTTGTAGATATATTAAAAATACACCACAACAAAGGCTTCAATAGGAACTCTATTTGTTTCAACAAGAATAATCTCATAGGGAACCAAAGTTTTTTATTCAATTTTTTTTATGGTTGAATATATTTTTGGATTCTCCCCATCTACATCCATTTGGTGTTTGAAGTTATAACTCATATTTCAGAACTATAAAGCACCACCAAAATTATTAATAACTCAAATAGATTCTAAATAGTTTTCCAGTCCCATAACTTTGCCTCTAAATCTATTTTGAAGTACAAAAAATACTCTCCACCCTCCCAAATTTCTCTTTCTTCTACAAGTTTCACAACTAAGCTTTTTGTTGACATCAATCAAAAGGTATTTATATTTTTCTACTTCCTTTGGAATACTTCCTTCAAAATAAGAAATGATTTGATTCTTTTTCTTTCAATTAGAGAAGATCTTGATTGGTCTTACTAGTGTTAACTTCCATAACTACATCTTTGCAAAGGTACTCAAAGGGAAAAAAAGTGCTCAAGTATAACCCTTGAGTGGACCTGGCTATCAAAATTAGATTATTTGCATATAAAGGAAGCTTGACAAGATATCCCCCCCATATAAAATCATCCCCACCTTACATAGGCTAAAAAATGTAGGAGATAATGGAAAATTTTGCTTCACTTCAATGTTGCTCCTAAACTTTTATGAAATATATGCTTGAGTTTTTATTTTTACCCAAACCTCTTCATAGAGCTTATAGATAGCTACTCTAAATTGCACTAGGATACTAACATCCTTCATTCCACACCATAACTTATTCCTAGGAACCACATTGAAAGCCTTGTTGAAATCGAAATAATAATAATAAGCTTCCTCTTTCTCATTCCATACTTTTTCAATAATATGCCTCAATCAGATTCCATGATCAATTGTTGATTATTTTGGTTTGAAACCTACTTTCCCTTTTGCTCTATTTTCTTTTTCTCTTGTCCACATTTTGATCATGTGATCAACATGCTTCCAAAAAAATTTACAAATAAATGATTGATCATGATGGTGTGATAGCAAAAAATATTGTTAACATCCCAACTCTTAAAGAGAGGGTATTTATAATTTGGTAATCCAATATGTTGAAAAACCATGTTGAATGATACTATTAAAAAATTTCATAATGTGAGGAGCAAGGATTTTCATCCTCCATTTTAGGTATTCATCCTAAACCCAACCATTGACCACTAGCCTTTTCTACACCTAATTTATTAATACCTTCCTTAATTTATTAACATCTTGCAAATTGAATAATTTTGTAGTTTGGTTGATCCTAGGAGGGACCTTAACCCATAAATGCTTCTTTTATTAAGACCATTATACCATCATAACCTTTACCATGTCCAAAATCTTATTCGATCACCTAGTTGGCTATGAGAATTTGACAAAGAACAAGAAGTCATAAATACATGGCATGCAAGATAAGAAAAATTCTATAGAATCCATAAAATGGATGGTCTAGATCTTGCATGAAGATCATTGAAAACTAAAACTCAACCAAAATATTCATGGTGAATTGGACTTCATCACCTTCCATTGAAATTGCATGTATACATGCTCGTTTGGGATGCACAATGGTTTTTAGGTGGAAAATCTCTTGGAGTAGTTATAAGAGTAAAATTTGATCATTAATGACACTCTAGGAATATCTAGTGAGTGATAGAGGAAATCTAAAGGAAATATAAAAAATGATGTGAGATAGGAGGTTAGGATTTGATAAGTGGGGTTTCATGTTGTAATTAGAGTTCAAGACTAGACATAGGAATGCAAGTTTGAAAGTTCATTGAAAATTCACAAATGGATGAACTGACCAAATGGAGTAATTTTAGGGTTTTTCTATGGAGCTTTTTTTATTTTTCTATAGTTTGTTTTATGCTTTTAAAAAATAAAAATTATGAGTGTCTTTGTACTCCCCTTGTCCTCTATATATTTGTAATCATGAAATTTGTATATCCATGCCAATTCATATTTAGTTGTGGGTCCACTTTTGATGGAATGGATTAATACAATTATAAATTAGAAAATGGTGTTGGTTTGTATAAAGTTGAGCTCATTCCTTGATCCTTTACCTACCCTTATTTACACATGCTTTAATATATTATTCTCTATCCTATCCCTATTTGCACACACTCTTATACACTTTTCTTTATTATCTATTTAATACAAAGTTAGAGATTAGTAAATGACACATTTTTGTTTAAATTTGGGCTCATTCCATAATCCTTTATCCACTCTTATTTACACATACTTTTGTACATTCTTCACTAGATCCTATCCCTATTTGATCATTCTCTTATACACTTTCTTTAGTAGCTTATTATGTATATCATTGCTCCATATCTAGACATTCATTCCCCACCTTGATATTTACACTCCCCTATCCCATGTTGATTTTGTAGGATGCAAGTTTGCTCCTATGAAATTGACTCCCAAAATCTAAAACTTAAAAATTCAAATTGTATTGACTCCCACTTATTTCAATTTTCATTATAACATGACTTGGTACATGTTTACATGACTAATTTTTATGTTTAGATATTTAAAGGTATTCAATGTTGGTGTTTCGGTAGCTTCAGGAGGTATAATCCCTAAAAGAACTCATTGAAGGAAAGTCATCCAGATCATACCTAAAAGAACTCATTGAAGGCAAGTCAGCCAAATCATAAAACATTTATTCTCTAAACATTTGTCCATCTTTGTTGGGTCGGACCAAATGGGGTATGACGCCTAGTATTTTATATATATAGGAGAGAGATTCTCCTGATTTACAACATTCACATTCAGATTCAAATAAGCAGAAGTTTGCCTAAACAAGCAAAGATTTTCCTACAAGTAGAAGTTCACTAATAAGGAGATTGCTAATCAAAAGGAGTTTATTATTCTGCTCAGAAATTCGCACTATTTATAGTGTTGTTTTATACTAGTGTACTCTGCCTTTTATTGGCTCTCAAGTGCAACTCTTGCACTATTGTATCTTATCTATAATTGATTAAATTCTTGTTGGGTTTTTCCCTTAAGTAGAAGGGTTTTCCTAGGATAAATTGTTGTGTCTTTTGTTTTGTGTTATGTTTCTTTCTGCTTTGCATATCTGATCTAAAAATTAACATGGTATCAGAGCCAGGTTTAGGAATATCTGATCAGGTTTGACTAAGCAATTCATTGAACATTATTCCTACATCAACAGTAGATCCTCAGCAAGAAAAGAGCAGCAAATAGAAAGATGTGTGGCATATTAGAGAAGATATATAAGGTGACAAGGAGCAGACCTCTAGTCTGAGTTGGAGCATAATTTGTTGTGGTTTTGGTGCAGATTTCTCACCTATTTTAGAGCATATCTAATTGCAGTCTTGGTGTTGATCTATAAGGTGATTTTGGAGCATATTTTGTAGTGTTTTTGGAGCAATCATTAAAGAAGTTTTGGAGCAGACTTGAAAAAACTTGTGAGCAGTATGTTTTAGACCTTTTTGAAGCTAAAATCATGAAGAATATAAGCAGACTTTGAAGGTGTATTATTGCAGACCTAAGAAGTAGATTTAAGGGCAAAAATCAGACTTCTTTTGAGTAGTCCTATTGAAGATAAAGTTCAGACTTGAAAGTATTTCTTGAATATCAAATTGCAAATCTAAGTGTAGGTTAAGTGAGTAGAAATTCAAAGCATATTTGTGTAGTGAGAAAATTTTGTTGAAAACCTTGAAGGTATCTAGGGCAGATCCAACATCCATATTTTATACATAATTGTGGTTGCTTTCAAATTTGAGTAGAAGACAATTCTTTAGGGCAGTTACTTAGAAAAGAAGATGGTGTCTGGTGTCAAGGCAGAAGATAGGCTTGATGGGGTTTCAAACTTCAACTCTTGAAAGTTTAGAGTACTCATTATCTTAGAAGAGAATGATCTTCTAGAATCCGTAGAAGTTGACATACCCGAGCTGTCAGATGACTAAGAGAAAATCAAGTGAAAGAAAATAATATGAAGGATAGAAAGATCATAATAGACTCTATGAAGGACCACCTAGTACCGATCATCTCCAAGATGAAGACAACTAAAGAAATGTTTGGTGCTCTAAAAGGACTATATGAGATCAACAATACCAACAGATCCCTTGCTCTGAGACAATAGCTCCATCATGTAAAAATGGCTAAAGGAGATTCAATCATTTCATTCTTTATGACAATCTCTAATTTGAGAGATCAGTTGAGCACTATTGAGGATATAGTTGTAGAAAAAGATCTTGTTATGTTGGCACTAAATGGTCTTCCCCAATCTTGGGAGCCTTTTATTTAGAGCATCAGTGGGAGGTCCAAGTTGCCCAAGTTTGATCACCTAAGTGCTAACTGTATTCAGGAAGAAACTAGATTGCAAGCAAGAGGAAATGGGTGAAACTCCCATAATGAAGAAAGTCAAGTACTCATTGCACATGCTAGTAGAAAAAGAGGCACCTTCAAGAGAAATCAAGACAAAAAAATAGATTTTATTCCAGAATAAAAAAAATAAGGATCTTTCTCATATTCAATGTTATAGGTGTGACAAGTATGGACACTGTGAAGCAAAATTTTGCCTTAGTCTATTTTTTATATTTCGGCATTATTTTTGTCTTTAGGGTAATCTGCACGCGAAAGGGTTGTATTTTCGACAGGTGCACAATGTGCCACGTGGTGGTTGTGCGTGATTTTATAATCGCTTTCTTCTCAGTCAGAAGTTGGGCCACGTGTAGGCTTGGTAGACATTTTCTTGAATCCACTTTTCATGAATATGAGATTATCCGCCCATGTGACATGTCATCCCTTCGCGCGAAGGAGCTATATCTTGGGAGTGTTCACTCAATGACTATCGAAATGCATTTTTCCTTGTTATAATGAAGGGGCGTGAGTCGGTGCCGCCAAAGCCACTTGATCGATCGACAAGACCTTTGCCAGACTATTTTTCTAGGATTAAAACGATTATGAGGGCTAATCCTATTAAAATATCTAAATGATATAAATGTGGCAGTTGAAAGTTGATGAGCATGATTTCAACGACCTAATGAAAAGATCTAGGATCAGATTTCCTAGCTATCATGTGTGGACATCTGGCAGTCATTAATTTTGGATGAGGTCAGCGTTTCTCTCCCCTGGGCAGCCATAAATTGAGGACGACAACATGATGAAAGGGTTCCAAAAAAATTCTTGTTGGAAAAATTTTCCTTAGTTTTCATAGTTAGTAGAAATATTCTCTTTTAAAATTTTACAGAACATTGCTTCACTTTGGCATGTTATGTCTTTTTATGATCAAACTATTATCGGATTGGAATCTGATCTTTGTTTTAAAGTTCATTTATATTTGAAGTACGAGTTATTCTAAAGAAATACTTGAAACTGTGCATGATATGGTCTTTGTCAATATTTCTTTCTGTAGAGAAGGGGTATTCGCTACTCACAAGTTCTCTTCACTTAGAGAGCCTCATGGGGTGAACTACCCTAAACTACCTCAAAGGACAGTGGCAAGAGTTCTAGAACTAGAAAGAGCAGGTCACAGAGATTCTCTGGACAAACTAACAAGCTCTCGGCCAAAGAACGTCAGCACAAAATGCAGACGACAACGCGACGTGCTGGCATCCTCAAGGCACGTTGGAGTCTCGTACAGACTAGGGAGTGAGTTTATCACAGAAAATAGCTAGGTGACTAATTCTACTCTAATTGTTGAGAACTTCGAGAGTACTAGAAAATAACAGAATGCGATAATGTTGAAATAGATTGAAATAGAAGTGACAAAGATAAGGAGAAGAAGGGAGAGGAAATTCTTACAACCGTGCGAATGATGAAGCCTCTAGCTCATGAACATCTTCAATACCTACACACAAGAGAGAGAGAGAGAGAAAGAGAGAGAGAGAAATTGTTGGGGCTGTATAGGAGTTTGCCTCAGTCAAACCCCCATTTTGGTGTTCCCACCTCCACAGACAACCAGAAAGATAGAGAGAAAGGTATGAAATGAAGTAAAGTACACAAAGACACTACAAAATAGTGCTATTCTACTCAACCAAATAATAGAGGAGAGGAGTGAATTCTTACCACCTCCGCCCAAAGCGCTCAAGACTTATGGGGAAGAAAATGAGAGGAACTTAAGCCTCTGTTGCCATGGTGTTTCATTCCACACTTGCTCTACTGAAGTGATGGAGTGTTCATGTTGATGTTGTGAAGTGTGAAGTGTTTGAAGAGATGGTGAAGAATGTGCTTCGAGCTTGTGAAGAGATAGAGAGTGAAGAGAGAGCTAGAAATGATGGAGAGGTCCAAAGATCCAAGAGATGCAAAATAATTGATGGAATGGTGAATATGAAGAAGGAAGATGAAGAAACGATCATATTCAGGTCAGTCGACCAAAGAGGGCATTACAAGTCGACTCCCAATGGGATTTGTAACACCTCTACAGGCTCCAGATGTGGGAATCTGTCAAGGACGTTAGCATGTCACGTAGACGTATGCGTGTTGCATAGGCATCTCCATGTCACGCAGGTGTCTTCAACAGTTATTCCTCTATCGACACACAAAACAAATGCCAAGTGGAATGAAGGCAGTGGGCTTAGGTGGAATTAAGCCTCTTAATTTGGTTTTCTAAAGTGGAAGGGGAAAAAGGGGAATTTTCCCAAGGGGTGCAAATTCACTCTCATACACTTTCTTTATATCTTTGTCCAAAATAGAACACTGTGTGTTGCTTAATCTAAATAGTTTGATTATTGGATTTCCATGTTGTTTGTGTATATGATTAAATTATAATTTGTAGAAACTGGACTATGTCATTGGACTTCTCCATTTTCTTTGTAGGTTTATTGTTTCTTCATGATATGCTATATTAGGAGGAAGGTTTATGTTGCTTTTGAATGGTCTATTAATTCTAGAAATTTTGTGTTTGATTCAAGTCTTAATACGCACTTACTGCGGGTTGATTGAATGATTGCATATGTGCTTGTATCGATCCTTTGCTATTCATTCTCCTCCCAAAAATGAAGGGATGTGGTGTTCTGTGTCTATCATATCACTCATAGAAGGAAACTTGTGGTTTTGAAATGTTGTAAAAGCGTTGGTGCATCACCATTTTTTATGTTTTTTTGTTTGCATTTATTTCTACTCTTTTCCCAAACTTAGAGAAGAGTCGACTTTCTATAAAAATCTTGGAGGTATTAAGTGAGGCACACATTGTCCCCCACTCGTTGAATTTCCCATAAGATTGTCAGAGAGGCACAAGATTTGATGATCAACAGTTCTTTTTCTAGCACGCCCGGTGGGAAAAATTCCAAAGGCCTGATTAGAAGTCAAAAATATTTCTAAATCAGACCAGAGGAAGGAAACTGGAGGTTTCATGCCCAGGGTTCAAACAAGAGCATCTTCAAAGGGTAACTTTCAGTATTCCCAGCTACCAGCCTCAATACCTAGGAGAAGAAGAGTTGCAGGCTTTGTATCACCTATAAGAAGTAGTAGAGTAAGAAGTAGGAGTTCGGAGTTTAGAGCTTTATCTACTCCGCCTAGAGGCCAAATTTTCCAAATAAGAATATCAGTTTAATTGATATATAGGAACCTTTTCTCCATGGCTCATGTACCCCCTCCTGCTCCCAAAAAATTTGTAACCTCATACAGTGGTAGTCCACTACTACAACCAACTCCACCCGACATCTAGCCCGCCATACTCACTAACGCCTTAAAGGCTATTCTGAAATTCTTTGGGGAGGAATTTAAAACCCCTTCTGAGCATCTCCAAGACGTAGAAAAAGTATGTAGGGTGCACAATATTGCAGAAGAAATTATTGCTATGAGGTTACTAGTTGCTTTTTTCAAAGGGAAGGCTCAAGATTGGTACAAATCTATGATTTTTGGTTCCATTAGTTCATGGGATGATCTAAGAGAAAATCTTTTCGAACGTTTTTTAGAAAAAGGAGATCGTTCCTTGCTACTACACCAACTGATTACCCTCAAGAGAGCCCCACAAGAAGCTATTAGTAACTTCAACACCAGGTTTAACAAAACCTGGCAGAGGATCCCAACTATTGCATGACCTCCAATTGCTATGGCATTCATGTTATACTTAAAGGCCATCAATTTGGATATTGTAGTCCTGATAACTTCCATGGGAGGAGATACTCTAGATGATTCCTATGAGGTGGTGGTATGCACAAAGAATAGTTTGATAGATACGGGAAAGCTTCCACCACGACCTCTAATGCCTATTTTTGTAGAAATTTCAAGTGCGCCACTCCGAGAAGAGTCTTCTCCAAACACTTTTGTGGAACAGATGACGAGCTCAGCCCCACCCCATTCCATGTACATGTACCCTACCACGTAGCCGAGCACGTCGAGTTCTTCCTCTCTAGTAGCAGATCTTAATGATATGAAGATCCTGATGTGATCCTTCGCTAATGAGCTAGTTCTCATTAAGTGACAACAAGCAGCTCATCTGAAGCAAGCAACTTAGACATACCAAGGAGAAAGACCCTTCTATCAATAGAATCAACAGAATCAACAAAGTACATACCAAGGACCTTCAGGCCGGGGAGGTCAGCAAGCGACTTCCACCAATCAAATAGTCCTGACTACTATGCCTTTATAGATGGTCAAGGAAAACCATAGCAAGGATTTGATACCAGGTCAAATTAACCCGACGAATGATGAAAATGCATGGTGTTTTCCCTGTAATAATAGTCATATGCCCCAAAATTTCCCCAAAGGAAACCTGCAGCAAAGAATAGCAGAGTAGAGGAACAAAGGCGTGCAACCAAATGTGGAAGGATATGAATCTCGTGAGATGGAGAACGCCCAATTCAAAGCGAAAATGCAAGGGATGTTCGTAGAGCAAGAGTTGGAAATTGCACCCGATCAAGAACTTTTCTCTTGGATGGAAGAAGAAGACACAGTTTTCATGAACGAAGCTTTGACAACTAGCACTTCGCAGGTACAATCAGACTACAACACTAGATCCAAGAGAAGACTCATCAGGCAATATGTGCCACAAGTTTTGCCTCATTTTGAGTCTCGCTAATAGTCATCATGAGAAGGAAAACCTCCCTAGTCAAATGTACAGCCGACTGCTCAACCAACTCAGCAGTAACGGATTCCACCACCGCCCGAGAAGTTACCCGATAAGACATCAAACCCATTCACGATGGATCATCTTCCTTCGAAGTCGAGAGAGATTCTGCCATTCAGACCAAAGATTCATTTGGTTGGAACATTCGACGTGGTGGAGCAATTGAAGAAGGCACCTGCTAATGTGTCTCTAAGGGATGTAATATCTATCCCCGAAAAAAAGATATTGCTTGAGGAATCATTAAAAAAAGAAGATCCCAGGCTGCAGGCGGGCGAAGTTTCATCGTGTGATCTGAGTAAAAATAAAGAGCCCGCATCAGAACCTTAAATTCTGAAGGCCACAACTTATACAAATGACGGGGATGAAGAAAGAGAGAAAGAGGTAAGCAATCCAAAGCCCACTCCTTTCTTTTTAACATTAATTATGGGAGATAAAGTTTTGAACAACAATATGATTAACTCGGGAGCTAGTACAACAGTCATGCCAAAGCAAGTGGTTGATGCCTTAATGCTTAAGTATGAACCTTTGGAAAAAGGAGACATGTAGTTGGATGGAAAGAAGGTTTCGACAGTAGGCTGGATAAAAGATCTATCCTTAACCCTCTTTTCGTGCCCAAGCCAAATAGTTTCGCAAGAGGTAGTTGTAATAGATATTCCCCTAGTCTTTGAGATGTGTCTTTCTAGGGATTTTACCATGAAGCTGGGCGGATATTTGGCACTGGACTTGTCCCATTTGATCTTAAGAACCAAGCTGGGGTGAAGATGAAGATTATTTCAATCTTTGCACCCCGAACACATAGCGGACAATTTTGTTCTCTATTTTGAAGCAACACATACTTCATTTTCAATGCAAGAGGGATATTGTGTAGAAATGTTGGAAGATGAAGAAGATACAAGCGAGCAAACACCTGAAGAAGAGGTTCTCCTTAACTATTTCATTGAATCCAACCCGTTCAATAATTTCCATGCCCAGGACTGGGTACATATGTAATGTTTGATGATGACATGGTTTATCTGAAACTACTCAAAGAGCGGGAAAGCTATGATGATCTGATGGATAATCGACTGTGGACCTTGTACTTTGATGGCACTAAATGCAAAGCCAATTCTAGAGCAGGATTCTAATTTTTGTTTCTGACAAGATCAGAGACCCTCAAATCCTATCAATTCCAGTTTCTGTGCTCAAATAACGATGCGGAATATGAAGCCTTGATCCATGGTTTTTTTCTTGCTGACCAAATGGGTGCAAAGAGGTTGCAGGTGTTCAGAGATTCCGAGCTGATAGTGATTCAAGTTTGAGGGAAAGCGGCGGAAAAACATGTGAGGATGAAGGCCTACAGACATCGAATATGGGATTTAATTGAAGGTTTTGAAGCTTTCAATATGCAAGTTATTCCTCAATCCTAGAATAGTATAGTAGATCAGATGGCTTCTATCGGGTCACAGTTTGAGCTAGATTCCAATTCAAAGCAGAGTGTCATTCACATTGTTGTCCGACCATCAATTCCCAATAATGATAAGGATCGGTAGGTGTTTGAAGATGACACCTAGATAGCCACTTTTATTCAAAAGTCTGATGGAGCTTCTGACTGTTTGGAACTAGAGGCTCGGTCTTCTGAAGGTTAGGTCATTCAGCTAAAAGGAAATAAGCTTCCTTTAAGGTTTGATTTCCCTTGAGGATCTCTTCGACTGTGAAGACGTGAGGAATGGTAAGCAAAGGTTCACAACAGACAAAAAATATTATGAAGAGCTAGATGTCGAGAAGGGCAGAAACTTGAAAGTCGGTAGAGATGTCCAGTGGGAAGATAACGAAAGGTTAAGGGATCTATGTGCTAAGTACGACGAAGTTATAGCATGGACCTATGATGACCTCGGAGGGTATGATCCTCGTATAATTTAGCATACCATTGACTTGGCGGAAGGGTCAAAACCAGTCCGACATAAGCAAAGGCCTGTTAATCCAAAGGTTGAAGCACTGATGGCGCTCACTAAACTAATTGAGTCTTGAATCATTTATCCAATTAAACACTCAACTTGGGTGTCTAATCTGGTACCGGTTCAGAAGAAAAATGGTGACATCAGGCTTTGTGTCAATTTCTGAGACCTGAATAAGGGCTCGCTAAAATATTATTATCCTTTCCCATCCATGGAGCAGATCTTGCAAACAGTGGTCAGGTCAGAGATTTTCTCACTACTTGATGGTTTTTAAGGATACAATCAAGTATATGTCAAAGGAGGAGACCAACATAAAATGACATTTACCACTAAGTGGGGAACGTCCACATATGCAAAGATTCCCTTGGACTCTCAAATGCCAGTGTGAATTTTCAATAGGCCATGGACATTGCTTTCACAGGATTGATCAATTCAATCATTCTAATTTATCTGGATGATCTGACCATTTTTTTCAAAAGTGAAGGCTAATCAATTTGATCACCTAGAGTAGGTCTTGTAGAGGTGCCAAAAGTTTTGGATTTCTTTAAATCCCAAAAAGTATGTTTTCAAAGTAACTCAAGGTAAACTACTTGGTTTTGTAGTGTCCAATGAGGGAATTGCAATAGACTCTGAAAGAGTCAAATCTATAATGGATTTTCCCTTACCAGTAAATCAAAAGGGATTACAGACTTTCTTAGGAAAGATCAATTTTGTTAGCCAGTTTATTTCAGATTTTGTAGGCATCGCAAGGCCCATCATGTTGATGCTTAAAAATAATTTGATGTTCAAATGGACTCCCGAGGGCAAGGAAGCTTTTGAGAAGATTAAGAAGGCTATCTTCGTTGCTCCAATACTAGCCAATCCATATTTTTATTAATATTTCTTGTTATATGTATACAACGATCAGCATAGCATAGCTTCCATACTCACTCAGAGGGATGGGAAAGATAATGGGGAGCAACTGATTTATTTTCATTCAAGAACCCTCAAAGGTTACAAAACTAGATATAACTTTGTAGAGAAACAAGCTTTCACCATTGTCAAGAGTCTCAAGAAGTTTTGACACCTAGTATCGGCCAATAAGATCACCATTTTGGCTACCCACCCGAGTGTAAGGGAATACATTGCTGAAGGAGAAATAATGAAAAAGAGAGCCAATTAGATCACCAAGATCCTGGAGTACAACGTGGATATCAAGTTGACTAAGCTGGTGTGGGGAAGAGGCATGTGTGAATATCTTGTGCAAGAGTCGGGTTCCGAACCCGACAAGGAGATTGATCAAGTCTTTTAAAATTAATTCAAATCTGACGAATCCTGGGTGATGGATCAGATGCTATACATGCAGAAAGGACACTACCCAACAACTCTCCCATTCCAAAAACGAAGGTACTACTGGCTACAAGGAACTAGGTGTTTACTGGTTGAAGAAATTTTATTTAAAAGGAACTATGAGTATTGCTTTGATGCTTAGACAAGTGTTAGGTAGAGAGGGTTCTATCAGAATTCCACAGTAGTCCTTAGGGTGGGCATTTTTCTGCTAAAACCACCACTTTGAAAATCATGCGAGTAGGATACTATTGAACCTCAATGTTCTCTGAAGCACACCATTTGGTGCAGAGGTGCACTCAGTACTAATTCTTTATTGGCAAGAGAAAAAATCTCGCTTTTCCTTTAAGTCCCATTGTAACTGAAGAGCCTTTCACTCAATGGGGATTAGACTTTATTGGAATGATAAATCCTATCTCTAGTGCTAGACATAAATGGATCCTTACAACAACTGATTACTTCACAAGATGGACAAAGGATATCACTCTGAAAGGTGCTATAAAAGGCAAGATTGTTAACTTTCTAGAAGCGCTTGTGACTAGGTTTGGTTCACCAAAGACTATCATATCCGACAATGCTAGAGCCTTTGTAGGTTCAAAGGTTGTTGGAAAGAGATACTGCAAATATCATTTGGTGTTATCACTGATGGAAACCCTAGTCAGTGATTGGATCCGCACGTCATCTTTTGATCATACCAGTAGTCAGATTGAAGATAGTCAAGGAAGAATAGAGCATCCGGTAGTTTTGTGTTCATCTATTCACACGAATATTTTTTGTTATTATTTTGTGTTGTGTATCTCAGGGAATATTGTTTGATCTATGATCTCTATTGTGATTGAATCTTAGTGGCTCGTATTGATTCGTGTGTGAGTTAGAAGATCCGGTTGATTAATTCTCTGTTTATCAGTATAGAAGCCGACTTGGTGAATGTAATATGTTGCAGATACTTGAGAAATAATTGTTTAAGTATTTTTGTGTTTGTACATGCTGGTGTTGATCATTTCTATGCTATAGCTGACTTTGGTTGGTGCGCATTAAGGATTTTCCATGGATTGATCTGACATCTTGCAAATGTTTTCATATCTTGTTGAAGCCAACATGTTGCGATTAAATTCTTAGTCGCGGATATATATAAGTGATCGATCATATCATTTTGATATGTGAACAAGGTGTGTCGATGCGAGTTGTGAATATC
The DNA here is from genome assembly GCA_007115665.2 of Sequoiadendron giganteum. Classification (NCBI taxonomy): domain Eukaryota; kingdom Viridiplantae; phylum Streptophyta; class Pinopsida; order Cupressales; family Cupressaceae; genus Sequoiadendron; species Sequoiadendron giganteum. Next base: position 677,580,620 of record CM021100.1, on the reverse strand, counting down.
AAAAGTGCAGAAGAGAATGCACAGTTTCATTTGTGCACTAAGGATTTTATGATGCGATTTTGAGCAGAGCAAAGAAAAAATGCAGAATTAGTCAGAAGGACAAAAGATCGATTGTTGAGCCTAACCAGAACTGTAATCAAGCATATGTAGATGCTAATCTATCAGTTCAATTTCTCAGATGGATTTAATCTAATTATATTTGTAATATAGCGAGTCTTCTTTGAGAAGTGAGCTCTAGGCAGTGTGCTTGAATGCAAGTGCATTCCCCATATTGTAAACTTCATTTTGAGTATACTCAGATCATATTGTGGATTGGCCATCCACCGTGGTTTTTCCCCTAATAGGGTTTCCACGTAAAAATCCTTGTGTTATGGTGTTATAATTGTTTGCTTATGTTCATGCATATTTCTTTTGATTGAATGTTATAAATGTTTGAAGGGTCAAATTAATAGTCAAAAATTGCAGAACACTGATTCACCCCCCTCTTAGTGTTGCTTGTTTCCAACAATTGGTATCAGAGCTAAGTTCCTCAGAAGAAGTCTAACAACTTGGGGAGATCTTGGAAATTATTTTAATGGATTCAAGTAGTCTTCAACAATAACTTTTGGTGGCCCTAGATGATCTTGATCAGTCAAAATCTAAAGTTCAGAAATTGCAAGCAAACCTCATGGATGCTGAGAGATTCATTGAATCATTGAAAGATAAAATCAATAAGTCCAAGGAGAAAATAAAGGAACTCTACGATCAGATTAAGCAAAATGACAATAAAAGCATTGAAGATGAACAACTCAATCAAGCCCTGAAGGAAAAGATAGAAGAATGTGAAAAGCTTACCAAAGATAATACAGTCCTAAAGCATGATATGGAATCTATCATGATGAGGATGGCCAAGGAGATTAAAGACAAAAAGAAGAATGAAGAGAAGCTAGCACAATCCTTGAAAGAAAAATTTGAAGAATGCAGTCGTTTGGACAATGAATTGGTACAATCTAAAAACAATGAGGAAGTGCTTGAAAAATAGATTGATGATCTCAGAGATGAAATTGCTACTGCAAATGAGTACAAAGAAAAGTTTAAAATGAGCTCAGCCAAGCTTGATGAACTTATCAAAAGTCATAGGACTAACGATGACAAGCGAAGTCTTGGTTATGAAGAAGGAGAAAGTGGAGAAAGTTCCAGATCTAGACAAAGGAGATTTAGGCAAGAAAATCAGATAAATAGAGTTGGAAGGAATCCGGTAAGACAACCTAATGCTCAAATATTCAATGGTTACTATTTTACCTACAATAAATTTGGTCATATGGATTCTCAGTGTAGAAGTAGGATGAATCCAAGTGGTCCACCATTCTCAAGTCAGTGTTTTAATTACAATAAGTTTGGTCATAAGTCAAATGAATGCAAAAATTTGATGAACAACTTTCATAGAGATGTCAAATGTTATACATACAATAGATTTGGACATATTGCTAACCAATGTAGATCAAGATAAAATCAACGGAACAACTAGTCTGGATAAAGAAATTTTGTGTGCTATAACTGCAACAAAATTGGTCACATTGCTAGATTCTGTTGGAAGAAAAAAGTTTTCGATAAATCAAAACATGCAGAAGGATGTTAAGGGAAAAGGAAAAGTCACTACAGATGTGATCGAGAAGAAAATGTAGAAGAAATGGGTGAAGAAAGGTCCCTCTATTGAAGGAAATGTGCCAGCACTAGTACCTGCTTCTGGTAATTCCTTCGGGAATTAGTTTTAGGCCTTTGGCCTAGGGGGAGCTATCAATAAAATATCTTAACCCCCTATTGGTAACAGAAACCGGGATGTGGATAAGTAAAATAAGTGCATAGACTATCTACATATGTTGTTGAACCTATTGGAAAGAGTATTATGCAGTATTGGAGGTCCGCAAAAGAATTATCTTTCACATCGCATGGAAACAGGGTAACCGAACGAGTTAGGGTAAAAAGAATTTATTGCGAAAAAAAGGGTTAAGTGTGCGAGTGATAAAAGGTCATTTTTATCTTTCATTTGTCACTTTGCATCTTGAAGAAGAAGCTAAGATAGCTCTAAAGTGAACTTTGGCAAATTGAGGCAAAATTCAAGTGTGAAGGAGCTTTCAGCAATCAAACTCCAATCCGACAAAAAGTTATTTATCAAAAAAAACTATGAATTTATGAATTGGTGAAAATGGCTACTCCATTGGTAGTTGAAGTCAAGGATAGACCACGTCCCAAATTCAAGTGGCATCCTTTCAAGTCTGTCGAGATAGACCCATCAGGTGCATTTTTATTTGTTTTGTACGACGTCTTGCTACTGAAGATATTAGGGCATACATCCACACAAACATTGAAGAGTTAGGAAGCTCACAACTATTGAATTTGTACAACAATCACATTATAGGAGAAGAATTTTGTGTCAAATTGGAATTCAAAACCCTAGAAGAGAAGAAATTTACACAGATTGTTAAATTTCTCATGTTTGAAGAGAGTGAATGGGTCTGGTATATCTTGAGTTGAGTTCATGATGAATTCATGTGGTTGAATATACCCTTTAAGATTATAAAGGAGGCCATAAGTGTTGTTACAGGTTTAAATTCCTCTGGTGGATTGCTGATTTTGAAGTTCGTAAAGAATCAAACAGTTACTGATGCAACATGTTCAAAGTATGATAGAAGAGCCATGACAATCGAATATATCATTGAAGTGGATGTGAAATTTTCCTTGATGATCATTGGTTACAAGATTTATCACTCAAGTCAGGATAATTCAGTATTTGGTACAACCATTTATGCAATGTATCAGATGGTAAAGGAGAATCCAAACTATGATCTATGTGAGTTTCTAAGAAGTTAGCTAATGGAGAATCTTGGTAAGATCAAGAAAGACAAGAAAAATTCCTTTAAGTATGGAAATCTATTGTTGTGTTTGTTCTTTTACTTCATGGACGAAGTTATGGGTGCTGGGAAAGTACATTGGCAAGGTAGTTAGCCTGTAGTTGTTCAAATTAGAGATGTATGAAATTGGAAATAGTCAAGCCAGAAAAACTACAATCTGGGGATATTTCAAAAACTTTCATGATTATGATGCATGCAAGAGAAATAATTCCTACTTCTATTGTGGAGAAGTATAAGGACACAATTTATTTTATGGTAGACATTGATCAATGCATGATGGAAGTTGTTGATCCTAGAATAGTCTGGATTATGCCAATGGGTTATCAAGTTGAAGAGCACATTTTAGAAATGTATGCGCAACATTTACTGAATAAACCTCGGGATCCAACAAAAGAGAGGTTTTGAACTTATGTAGAAAAGGACATACAGGTTCACAATGAACTAAAATCTGTGATAGTCAGAAAAGTAAGGAAAAAAATGGAAATCTTTGCAGAAAGCATGGGAATATCTGTAGAAGCAATAAGAGAAGCTAGAAAAAGGAGAGAAAAAAGCTGAAGTAGAAAAAGAGCCAACAAGAACTGAATTTGCTAGTCCGAAAACATCGTCTACCCGAACTAGGTCAACAAGGAGCTTTGCATCCTTATCCGCCCCTGCAACAAAGCCAATTCCTGTAAAAACTCAAACCAAGGCATCTGATAAGAGGAAGAAGAATAAGAGCACAAGAGTCTATGTATCTGTCAGAAGATGAAGAGAATGAGTCTGATGAAGATGTGAGAGAAATAAAGCATATGGGCACCTAGGCAACAAATGTTACTAAAATCAAGCCCTCCAGTGAAGAAGACAAAGTAAAGAAGGTAAAAATTGACAAACCTAGTATGTCAGTAGAAGAGGTTGAGAAAGCTTTGGTCAAAGATGGAAATCTTAAGACGCTTTATAAATGGTATGAAATCTTTGATAAATTTGGCCAAAGAACTCTTGAGGAGGCTACGATAAAGCATTTAAATATTTTCAATAAGTTTTTTATTGAAATAATGCTTGATTTACCTAAAAGCCTGTATGAGATTTTGGAAATGAGAAGAGTAAATGCTAGATCAGAAGAATAGAAAATGAGAGAGAGAATTCTTGTATAGTTATGTCTCGTGGTGTCTATGAAAGAAATCAAGGAAATCCTGAATAAAGTCAAAAAGGAATTCAAGAGAAAAACAAGAGTGAATAATCTCATGATTGGTCAAATTGAAGAAGTGGCAAAAGAAACTGAACAAATTTTGAGAAAAGTTTTGTTAAGCAACAAAATTGATGCTGTCTCTAAAGAAACACATGATAAAGATGTCTCATCTGGTCTGACAGAAGAAGAAGAAAAACAAGATACAGTTGAAGATACTCAAATTCCTCTTGATGTGGATAATATAGAAATACCTATGGAGATTGAAGCTCCTGAAATTGTATCGGTTGAGAAAGTGGAGATTCCTGAAGATAAGAAAAAATCTATAGCTGAGGAAACAGTGGTTGAAGAAAAGAAAGTTGATGTAAAGGAAGTTCTAGTGGAAGCAAGAGACACTGCAGAGGCAGTGGAGAAATTTTTGGTAGAGAAAAAGGAAGAATTTGACCCTGAATTGGTTGAAGGTCCTATCGACCTATCCACTCTGTCCCCAATTCAGAAAATGAAGGTCGCATCATTTTCCCAAGAGAAGGCTAGAGAATAATTTTTGAAGTCTCACATTGAGGATAGTGAACTCTTAAATCTAGCATCTGGAGTTCTGGAGAAAATAATTCCTACTCATGTCAAGGATCCATCTAGTTCCTCCTCCGGTGAACTGAAGAAGCTCATTAACTTTGTAAGTACTCATTTCGAGTCTCTTGAGAAGTCAGCCATGGTTAAAGTTCAGAAGGAGTTTGATGCCAAAAGGTTAAGTAGGTTGAAAGGAATGATAGCTAATGATAAAAATCTATCAGCCACCTATGAGAATAATATTCAAAGTGCTCTATTTGAAGGTGGAAAGATCTATAAGTCATGTTTGTCTTTGTCAAAATTTACTGAGGTCAATGAGAAGAAGGTTAAGGATCTTGAAAAATAGTTAGCTACTATTTCTGAAGCTTTTGATCCTTTAGCTGGTGGTGTTGGAAAGCAAGAAGTTCAGGTGATATCTCTTCTTGACAAGATAAGGAGCTTGAAGCATGAAAATGACAGAATTGTGGAAAGAGCATGTGAGCTTAGAGGTCTAATTGGTTCGAATATAGAAACAATGTTGAGTGCATTAAAGGAAGTTGAAGATGCTAAGGTAGTTGGTGATCCAGTGAACCTTGAGTCTGTAGAGACACAATATTACTTATTTTGTGGTCACATAACAATTTCAGAGAGTCTCAAAAGGGTTTGGGACACAAATTTGATCCTGTTGAAGAAATATTTTGCAGATGTTTTCAAGTTTGTGTAAGTTGCAGAAGCATGCTTGTATAGTCTAAAGATTTTGTTTAATTTTTGGTATGCAGATTCTTGCCTTTTCTATTGATGTCAAAGGGGGAGAGTAGTAGAGTGAAAAATGCATAATCATCTCAGGGGGAGAGTTGTGTTTTTGAATTTTTAAGTTGGAAATGTATTGATGTTGGTACTGATCTGACACTTCGCCATTTTTAACTAAGTGTTGCCATCAATGCCAAAGGGGGAGATTGTTGGCAAGATACACTAAAAATATAATTTGGTGTATTCATTGATGGCAACCCTAGTCGGTGATTGGATCCGCATGTCATCATTTGATCATACCAGCTATCAGATTGAAGAGACTCAAGGAAGAATAGATCGTCTGACAGTTTTGTGTTCATCGATTCACATGAAGATTTTCTGTTATTATTTTGTGTTGCGTATCTCAAGGAATATTGTTTGATCTATGATCTCTATTGCTATTGAATCTTAGTGGCTCGTATTGATCTGTGTGCGAGTTAGAATATTTGGTTGATTAATTCTCTGTTTATCAGTACAAAATCCGACTTGGTGAATGTAATATGTTGCAGATACATGAGAAATAATTGTTTAAGTATTTTTGTGTTCATACATGCTGATGTTGATCATTGTTATGCTATAGCCTACTTTGGTTGTTGTGCATTAAGGATCATCCATGGATTGAGCCGATAGCTTGCAAATGTTTTCATATCTTGTTGAAACCAACATGTTGTGATTAAATTCTTAGTCATAGATATATAAGTGATCGATCATATCATTTTGATATGTGAACAAGGTGTGTTGATGCGATTTGCGAATATCATAAGTGCAGAAGAGAGATTAAGTGCAGCTTCACTTGTTCATTAAGGATTTTGTGATGCAAGTTTGAGCAGAGTAGAGCAGAAGTGCAGAATCAGTCAGAAGGACAGAAGATCGATTGTTGAGCCTATCCGAAACTATAATCAAGCATATGTAGATGCTAATCTCTAAGTTCAATTTCTCAAATGGATTTAATCTGATTATCTTTGTAAGACAGTGAGTCTTCTTTGAGCAATGAGCTCTAGATAGTGTGTCTAAATGCAAGTGCATTCCCCATATTGTAAACTTCATTTTGAGTATACTCAGATCATATTGTGGATTGGCCATCCACCATGGTTTTCCCCCTAACAAGGTTTCCATGTAAAAATCCTTGTGTTATGGTGTTATGGTTGTTTGTTTTATGTTCATGCATATTTATTTTGACTAAATGTTATAAATGCTTGAAGGGTCAGATTAATAAAGTTAAAAATTGCAAAAGACTGATTAACCCCCCCTCTCAGTGTTGATTGTTTCCAACAAAGGTATCAGATTTTTCTATCAAGAATGGGATCTAACTCAAGACCTCTTCAAATTACTATCCACAAGGGAATGGGTTGGCAGAGTCAACAAATAAAAACCTAATTAGGTTAATCAAGCGCATTGGGTCTCAACGATAAAGACAATGACAAACATATCTATTGTTTGCTTTGTGGGTAGACCGAATCACACTGAAGTAGATCCTAAAGACATCTCCCTACAAATTAGTAAATGGGAAGGAAGTAGTCTTACCTGTTTCTATGGAACTCCCCACCTTACAATTATTGAAAGCCCTAGAAATAGAGGAAAGCAGCGAAATGGAGGTACGGATAGTCGAACTCCTGAAACTGGAGGAAGACAGATAAAATTCCTTTAAAGCCATGGTTGGACACCAATAGACAGTCAAGTGATGGTTTGACAAAAAGACTTCAAACCCAGATTTCAAAGAGGGAAGCCTAGTGCTGAAGTACGATGAACGCACTGCAAAACCAGTGTAGCACACCAAATTTGAAGCATTGTGGAAGGGCCCCTTCTGAATCAGTGTGTGTAAGGAGAATAATGCATATGAGCTGGAAGATATGGAAGGTAATGCTTTAGAGATACCGGTAAATGTTGGGGATATAGATTTGGACTGTCATCAAGATAGGCATCTAAGACAGTAGTGCCTTAGTGATTTCAATTCAAAATCACAACAAAGACAGAACCAACTATGCTATAAAGCGAAAACAAGCACAGTTGATCCCCCATTGATCCTTTGAGAGAAGTGAATGCAGTAAGAAATAGATTCAACATAAACAGATACCATAAAAGACAAAAACAAGACACAAAGATATACGTGGGGAAAACCCTTTCAGGTAAAAACCCCACACTCCAAAAGTTCGAGCCATTGTATTATTCAGCAACAAAAGACTAGTTACAATACAATATCAGGCTCAAAGCCAATACAGGAGTTACATCTTGTTCTACTGGAGAAATAACAAGTAACCGCAAGATTCCTTTCAGCTCCTCAGATGACTATCACAACCAGCCTCATGGCCAGCCTAGTCATTCGGCCTCCAATGATTCCCATGCCCAGATCTGAGAGATAGAGTGTTCATAGTTACAATGCCTAAGCAAACTACTCGAACACCCTCTCCATCTCTCTACAAATCTCTTCACACCTTTGGCTCTCCAACCTGCAAGTCCAACTTCTGCAATCTCGCATAATGCATCATGCATTATGCTTGTAGCCCCATGCTCACGCATTCACATGCCCGCACATTCTGCTCGCAGTCTCATGGTCGTGCATTCAACTCGCACACCTCGCATGCTACAACTCACTGCTCTTGCAAACCTATCTTCAACTTACACAGAAATGGCGTATATCAACACCAACCCTAGTGCAAGTCAAACAACAATAAATACCATCAGCGAAGTCCTACAATGATCCGCCCAGGCATTCAATGCCATTTGCCAAGTCCTACAATGAGCCGCCCAGGCATTCAATGCCATTCCAAAAATGGGTTCGGCTCTGCCAACTTTCGTTGGCCAAACATGCAGCACAACAAGTTAGGTAACCATCCAATCAACATTTAGACACACAGCCACGTGTCACCAACCCATTGCCTATCGCAACTGACACCAAGTCCAATTGGTCAAATAGGCACCGAGCTCATCCAAGTCAAACACCAGTTCAGCCAGGCTCAATTAGGGTCAGAGCTGAGAAAGAACAAAGCACTAAAGAGACCAGAATCGGAGCCAAAACTGGAGAGAGAGACAAAACTGGACTTCACCGAAAATATAGGTTCAGGAACCAATCCGGTTCCGCCTCCGCCTCCGCCAACTGAAGAAAACAGCAAGTCCAAAACAGTTCTGGGCAGAGGGAGCCATCCTGAATGTAGGCGAAACAAACTGGAAAACCAAACCGCACAGGCAGGAATTGGAGTCGGAGTCGAGACAGAAACAGAAGCAGGAACATCCCAAACGGACATCGTTAAGTTCCAAAACTGGTTCCGCCCCTGACAATACAACGAAGAGAAAAACCAGACAGAAGAGAGGCGGAGGAAACCATCCCGACAAATTGCTAAGTCAGGAACACAAAAGGTCGGAGTTGGATCTAGAGTGGGGACAAACCAGGAATAGGGCACTCGGAACAACGTAATGTTCCAACCGGTTCCGCGCCCGCCAGAACCAACCGGAGAGAAATAGACTGCCGGAGCCGGAGCCGGATCTAGAGCCAAACCCAGAACATGACAAAAGGAACAATGCCAAGTTCCAATCCGGTTCCGCCTCCACCAGAACAAAACTCGAAGATCCTAGAAAGCGGGGAGCGGAGCTGGAGACAGAACGGGAACAAACTAGGAACAAGGCAAATAGAAAAATGCTAAGTTCCATCCCGGTTCCGCTTCCGCCAAAACAAAAGACTTTGCCAAGGAAAACAAGAAAATTTGCCCGAGTCTTCAAAGGGGGTCAACCAGAAAGTTGAGGCAGAATTCCCAACAATCTCCCACTTGCCGAAGACTTTCAGGCATCCTCTAAACAAGCTCGAACAAGGACCAACACCTGCTCTCACACTCCAATCAAGACCACTGCAACAACATCAGAAAGATGTCCACCACCTTAGGCAACAGCTCCAAACACAGGAACACACCAAGGTGAAACAACAACAGTCTTAGGAATGAAAGCAAATGATCCTCTTGTCGGCAAAGGCAAAAAACAACAAAGCACCACTCCAACCACCTCCAGAACAAGAAAAATCGACCAGCTAGAAAGGCAACCATGAACTGACTACCCTCATCCAACTGATCAAACCCACATGACTGAAAACTAGCACCCACAGCTCATGCTGAAACATCCAACCACCCATACCTTAAAGGTATGACCTAAAAGTGAACTCATGCCATCAAAAGAAACCCACCCATCTCAGTAGCAAACAAGCACCCTGTGTCAACCAGTCATAGACCAAACACGTCCAAGTACTCCCACTGCAAGGGCACTATCCAGCTGAGTGCAAACAGAGCACCATCAAAAATGATCCAGGCATACCAAGTCCACCAAACCCAGCATAAAGAAATGTAACTATGTAGTTCCAAGGAACATCCATACTGATCTGCAACATCTGCAACCACCTGCTGCAAGAAAAATTTCTCTCAACTGTCTTCCACAGTTCTTCCAAACACCTCCAAAGCTGATTGAAGAAAGAAGCACAGGCACCTTCGTGTCATCACCCAGGTGACAAAACATGACCACAAACAGTGACCAACCCGGCACCACAAAGGCAACTCACATCTAAAGTCACAAGACAATCAGGAAGAACAAGACCAGATAAGAGAGAAACTACAAATCAACAAGAAAAATGCCCTTCTACAAGCACTTCTAAATGCCAGCTGTGTCAAGAATGATCTTCTTTACATCCCAAAAGGAAAAGCCTTGACAACATCCAACAAAACATGGATGTAAGCTCCTCAAAGAAAATCAGAACTACCCATATAACCATCTCCTGTTAGTCTTCAAAAGCACAAGGAGATAGACTATGCTGTCCAACCTTTCATTATGAATCCTCCAGAATCTAAACCAACTCAAGATTCATATCATGAAAGATAAAGCATAAAACAATTGAAAAGTATAATGGGTAAATACCTTTCACAATGACACCACTGCCGAGTAGACCAAGAAGAAAAGAGAAACATGCTCATCCAAGATATACAGGCCATCATGGCTAACCTAAGAGTATTCTCCTTCAAAGTCTTTGTTGAATTTACATTCAACCAAAGTGCAGGCTTCTCGGACTTTCAACTATAACAACAACATTCACTTAAGAATTCAAGCCTCACCTTTATTCTTCATGCATCCATGAGTATTAACACCTGTCATCTCATGCTAACTCCAAACTGCAGCACTGCAATAACCATGAAGTCCTCTAGCATATGACCAATGAACTCAAAGTAAAGAGAACCCCCATACCACTATCAAAGTTCCATAACCTAGAACAGGAACTTATCATGACACCATGATCTACACATCTCCAAGGGAGATACCATGCTTCAAGTGAACTATCCATGGTCTTCAAGAGCAAAACAACATGCCAAAACTCTAATTGCACAAGCAAGAGTATACCATGACATAAAGCAAACAAATCTAAACCAACATCACCTGTCAAGCACCACCAATAACTCAGCCAAAGACTACCAAGGTCCTTCATGGCTCCAAAGTGCTACACATCTTCAAATAGTGAACATGTAGATGCAAATTTTGCAACACTAAAGAAGACACCAGTCATTGCTGAAGCTCCCATTGAAACATGACACTGAGCTTTCCAAGCACCATGACTGACCACACCATCACTATTAAAAGCTTACACTATGCCAGTGTACCCAGCTCTCCATGACATCGTGATCCACATGCTTCAGGTCCCCATCACTGACTATTCAGGTACTCAAACGCCATTCCTCCTCTCATCTCAAAATAGCCACGCCAATGCACAAGTGACCACAGACAAGGTCAGGTAATAGATCTACACAACATGGTTACACCCTCATGGATATAGACAGTCCACTTTCAAGTTGTCTCACAACAAGCATGTAGGTAAGGACAACCTACAATATTGCACAACCCGTGGATGCAACCAAAAGTAAACCTTCCAATCTATCATTGCACTGGAAACTGCAAAACTGAGATAATCAAAAAGAACTTCCAAAGCAGACAATCATGACTCAAACACCAGATCAGCAATAGATCTGATTTGCCAGTCACGTCCACAACCCAAGCACCAAAGTCTAGAAAACCATCAAAGCATACCACAAGAATGCTGAAGGAGAAACATACCAACACTCCCATGCAAAGAAGACAACACTCCTCAAAACCAGTCCAACTGCAGCTATCTCATCCAGTCACACCCCAAAAACCAAGATCTAGAAAAATAACAAATAGCAGTTCCACAAAACACAAGTTTTCCTTGACCGTGCTAAACCTGCAAAAAACCACAGTGTTTCCAAAACACTCACGCACCTCCATATTCACTGCTCATCTAGACAACTTAGGAGTCTGCACACAACCATCACAATAAACTAGAACGATGAAAGAACAAGATAATGCACCGTAGACTTTTTAGGAAAATCTACACAAAACCCTCACAACCAAAGACATGAATTTGAACCATGCAAGTGCAAGAAAGAGGCACACAGGAAAAATAGGTCCGTTTCATACCAGTTCCAATGCCACATTCATGTACAAGCACAAGGAAGAGCTAGGCTATCCAGAAGTTGCAAACCACCAAGGTCACCTCATAGCCTCCATGCAATCAGAGCATAAGAGAAAATGCCTTCAGTGCTAAGTCAGAAACACCCAGAACAAACACAACATTCCATAGCTGAACAATGACACAAGCTAGTCCATACTATCAAGGAGCCTCTCACACAAATGCCCAGTATGAACACCATGCTTTGCTACAAGACAACCATGAACACATCTCATACCCTTTGCATCAGAAACAATGTTACTAGTCAAGAGCTTCAGGAGCTTCAGATCATCTTGCCACAACATGACCCACTCCATACTTTTCTAGTGTCTTTCAAACTATATGTTGAATCAATGAAACACACACTTCCACTCACCGAAGGACCAATCACCAATCGATTTCTCTAGAATTCCTCAAGCTTGCTAGGCTAAGAAATCACCACAGGAGAAAACCCAAAACTTCTGCAACTAGGAGAAGGCTCTAATACCACTTGTTGGTATCATCAAGCCTCAACCTCCTCCAAACTAGCTTTGATACCACTTGTCAGGGATATGGATTCAGACTGTCGTCAAGATAGGCATCTAAGACAGTAGTGTCTTAGTGATTTCAATTCAAAATCACAACAAAGACACAACCAACTATGCTATAAAGCGGAAACAAGCACAGTTGATCCCCCATTGATCCTCTGAGAGAAGTGAATGTAACAAGAAACAGATTCAACATAAACAGATACCATAAAAGACAAAAACAAGACACAAAGATATATGTGGGGAAAACCCTTTCAGGTAAAAACCCCACACTCCAAAAGTTTGAGCCATTGTATTATTCAGCAACAAAAAACATGTTACAATACAATATCAGGCTCAAAGCCAATATAGGAGTTACATCTTGTTCTACTGGAGAAATAACAGGTAATCGCAAGATTCCTTTCAGCTCTTCAGATGACTATCACAACCAGCCTCATGGCCAGCCCAGTCATTCGGCCTCCAATGATTCCCATGCCCAGATCCGAAAGATAGAGTATTCACAGTTACAATGCCTAAGCAAACTGCTCGAACACCCTCTCCATCTCTCTACAAATCTCTTCACACCTTCGGCTCTCCAACCTACAAGTCCAACTTTTGCAATCTCACATCATGCATCATGCATTATTCTTGCAACCCCATGCTCATGCATTCACATGCCTACGCATTCTACTCGCAGTCTCATGGTTGTGCATTCAGCTCGCACACCTCGCATGCTACAACTCACTGCTCTTGCAGACCTGTCTTCAACTTACACAAAAATGGTGTATATCAACACCAACCCTAGTGCAAGTCAAATAGCAGTAAATGCCATCAGCCAAGTCCTGTAATGAGCCACCCAGGCATTCAATGCCATTCCAAAAATGGTTTCGGCTTCGCCAACTTTCATTAGCCAAACATGCAGCACAACAAGTTAGGTAACCATCCAATCAGCATTCAGACACACAGCCATGTGTCACCAACCCATTGCCTATCACAACTGACACCAATTCCAATTGGTCAAACAAGCACCGAGCTCATGCAAGTCAAACACCAGTTCAACCAGGCTCAATTGGGGCCAGAGCCGAGAGAGAGCAAAGCACTGAAGAGACCAGAACCAAAGCCAAAACCGGAGAGAGACAAAATTGGACTTCACTAAAAATACAGGTTCAGGAACCAATCTGGTTCCGCCTCCGCCAACTAAAGAAAATAGCAAGTCCAAAATAGTTCTGGGCGAAGGGAGCCATCCCAAATGCAGGCAAAACAAATTGGAAAACAAAACCACACAGGCAGGAATCGGAGTCGGAGTCGGGATGGAAACAGAAACAGAAACATCCCAAACGGACATCGTTAAGTTCCAAAACTAGTTCTGCCCCCGACAACACAACGAAGAGAAAAATTGAACAAAAGAGACGCGGAGGAAACCATCCCGACAAATTGCTAAGTTAGGAACACAAAAGGCCAGAGTCAGATCCGGAGCGGGGACAAACAAAGGACAGGGCACTCGGAACAATGTAATGTTCCAACTGGTTCCGCGCCCACCAGAACCAAGCGGAGAGAAACAGACTGCCGGAGCCGGAGCCGGATCCAGAGCCAAACCTGGAACATGACAAAAGGAACAATGCCAAGTTCCAATCCGGTTCTGCCTCTGCCAGAACAAAACTCGAAGATCCTAGAAAGCAGGGAGCGGAGCTGGAGACGGAACAGGAACAAACTCGGAACAAGGCAAACGAAACAATGCCAAGTTCCATCCCGGTTCCGCCTCCGCCAGAACAGAAGACTTTGCCAAGGAAAACAAGAGAATTCACCTGAGTCTTCAAAGGGGGTCAACCAGAAAGTTGAGGTAGAATTCCCAACAGTAAATGGTATTTATCTAAAACTATTCCATTAAAGTACAACATTCAAGAAACAAAAATTCACTGGTATGTACCATATGTAATTTTGTTGGTAATTTTTTTTTAAAGTTTTAGAATAGGGAATAAAGCGAAGAAGCAGAAGAAGTACAAAAAGCTATATATACATTGTATTTTGATCGAATTTACATTATAGGGTAGCCCGAGGCTCAAATTTTAGCAGGAAAGCTCTCTCTAGCAAAACACAGAAAGGGTCTTTGAGTAAAAGTACAAAAAATAAAAATGGAGGCATTTTCCATAAAAATAAAAAGATAAGCCTTCGACCATCATTACAGGGGCTTGTTGCCCATAATCATTTTTCTTTTTCTTCTTCTTCTTCTTCTTCGTAAGCAGGAAAGTAGGGAACACAACACACAACACACCACATAGACGCCAACCTCAGTCTCCACCACCAAAGATGACAAGCTTGAAGTGATTTTTGAAGTCGTACTCAAGAGCTTCATCAATGCCATACTCTAGAAGGAGGTAGGTGGCAGTGGGGAGAGACATAGTGTGATGACTTTCCAGGTCCATGGTGCGGAAGTCACTTAGAAAAGGAAGACAAGGCATGTTCACACCACGATCAACGAACTACCGAAGGACCATCATGCTGAGGATGCCAACACCAGGGATAGCAACTTGCATAATTTCACCAAGCCCCTTTAGCAAAGATATGTCGAACATGCGGTGACATAACTCCACTATCTTGGTTTTGGCGACATTCAGGTCTAGTAGAGAGGCCACAAAGCGGGACAAGACATTGCAGTTGCTTCACATTTGGTTTTCTCTTCTTCAATAATGTCCATCCCAATGACCCATCGAATATAAATTACCCCCAGTTGGTCGAAACCTGTTGACCAGGCACTTAGTTCTGTTAGTTGTGATCTCCCCAATGAAGGCATATTGTGGCCTTCGTTGAAGAAGAAAGATAGGAGTACTTAGGCTGATAGACATGGTTAGAGAAACAAAGAAAAATACAATATGCAAATAGATAAGAAGCTGGCTAAACTCTAAAGCCTTACTTTTTGAATGATTATAGTCTTGAGGTGGCATAACTATTTATAGAAAAGGGGTGCCGGTGAATCCAAACAATGAAGGTTCTATTTTTTTCCAAACGGTAACAACAAGATATCAAAGTAGCCAGTGAATGAAGAATAAATCATACAAAAAGTATGACATAAGGTATCAAAATCATTTTTTTGGGCATTGGGAGTAAATGCTCATGTAAGGCCGATTTCTGGCATGTATCCTTGGCCATCATCAACATCAACCAGCTCACATAAGCGAAAAGATAGGGATTAATGCACTGATATTTGATAAATTAATAAGCGCATATTTTCAAGGGTACTTCTTATCACTAAGAAAAGATTGGCATAATGAAGGACACTCTCCCTAAGACAACGAGCTTATTTATGAGAAGAGGTGGGGAAAGGAATGTACTAAATCCATTCTTGCAGAATTTTTGGCATTCCCGAGGGATACGGATCTCCTACCCACATGTATCTCCTCATTGGAAACATTTAATGAACCAGTGGTAATGGCATAGCCTTAACTGCACGTATTTCTCGAGGAAATCAATTATACGAAAAGGTAGATTTTTCCCAAAAGAAGCAAAAAGCAAGGGGTCATTTCAGTGAGAACTCTTTGTAACTTTCGAAGCAACCATGTCAGAACCATCAACAATTGGAAGAAGAGCAAAATCTACACCAACGAGGCCCATTTTTGCCAATATTTTTGGGCGAAGATCGTTCGCCGATGCCCCAGTGCCTGAGGATCAATCGTTCAAATTTTGTAAGAAGGTGTTGATAGATAGGAGTGTTAAAAGGGAAGTAGTGTGAGATGTCACTAATAATGTCTTCGACCCAAGGTTGGCAAGGAACCCAAAAAACCTAAGAGAAGAGGCATTTTAGAGAATGAAAGATCATAGTACTTCTGAGGGTTTTGTCTCTCGGCTATGGAATTGTGGCCTACCACAATTCATCATACCTGTCATACACCCATGCCTAGAATTAGTGGACACATGCACTAGAAGATTCAATGAAGAAATCGGAACCATAACATGCAACAAAATTAGGGTCACAATTTTTGCTCCAGCTATATGAGAAATGTTGTGTGTCCCTTCCAACCGACGTGCTAAGCCATTTATTGAAGAAGATATGGAGACCTACTGGGAGGAATCAAATGAAAGAGAGGGTTTCTACCATCATGAGACAAAAGAGAGGATGACTAGAGGTCGTTTTGTTTTTCCCTTCGCATTCAAAAAGTTCCCAAAAAGCACATAGGATCTTTACTCAATATTAACTTGGGTTTTCATCCTACATGATGATGAAGAGGTCCATAGTTTCCAGATGGCTTTGGCTCTGATACTCAAGCAGGAGCGAGAGAAGAGGTATTTTGATTTTGCTGATTTTGATAGCTGTGAATTGTTGGGAAATTATGCCTCAACATTTCTGGCCTTTCCCTTGAAGATTTGGCATTTTTTCTGTTGTTTATGCCCTTTACCGCTTTGTCATGATGGTCTGGCTTGACCCTGGTGGTATTGCAGTGGAAGACCTTAGCGGTTACAGCCTTACCACACACGGTCAGCTTGCTCACCGCAGTGGTGCAGTAAGGCCTCTTGCGGCTTGCTCTGGTGGTTACCGCCTTACTGCATGTGGTGAGCTTGCTCACCGCGGTGATGCGGTAAGGCTACTAGCGACTTGGTCGGCGGCTACTGCCGCACTGTGGGTGGTGGGTCCTCTCACCGCGGTGTCTGCGGTGATGGCTCTGGCGGTTACCGTAGCACCACAGACGATGAGCTTGCTCACCGTGGTGGTTGCTGTAAGACCGTCAGCGGTCTGGCTGACGATTATTGCTCTATCATAGGGTGGCCTGTCGTCCCCCACAGTAGTGCAGTTTGACCATCAGCGGTCCCATAGACCGATCACTACCTTACCGCAGTTAGTTTTATGGGGACAATGGTAGCGTGGGGGTGAAGGCAGAGCAAGGAAAAGGTGGTAAGGTGAGCTCGATTGAGCTCACCACCATACTGCGGACGGGTGGAATGATCTCAGCGATGGAGCGGTAAGGACTTGGAGAGCTCGGTCGAGCTCGGTGACTTAGCCAGGGGTGCAGTGTAGTCAGGATGCGAGCCTAAATGGCTTATCGCCATACCGCGAGGTGGGTTGGCTAGGGCAGTGGTAGCAAGGTAGATGGTAGGGTGAGCTCGGGCGAGCTCACCATTGTACCGTTGCTGGGTCATTTGGGCTTGGCGGTAATGCGGTAGGAGCTCAGGTGAGCTCTGAACTTGGTTGACCGAGTTGGACCGGTTTGACCAACTGTCAAAAGCTGTGAACGAATTGTTTATCAACATGTGGCAAGCTCTTTGAGATCCCATTGGTCAAAGATTTATTTTCTGATGTGCGATTGAGCTGCATTATTATAGCAAGGTTGATGAACATGTATGAGAACGGATTTAATGTTGCACGGCTTGATGCTTGCGGATTAAGCAGTGCACGTTATCAAAAATGAAAAGCTTGCAGGTGGATAATTTATTATCCCGATGATTGTTGCTCGTAGGAATGGGCTGAACAAGTTGGCACACAGTATATGTATTTTGGTGTGCAGATCGATACAGAGGATGAGCGATAACAGAGAGAGGTGGAGAGTGTTTGAGCAGTTCAACTGTGAACACTTAGAGTCTTGAATCTGTTAAGATGTAAACCTGATAGGCCAAGGGGTTGGGCTAGTCGTGAGGCTGGCTGAGACAGTCATTTGTGAGGAGCTGAAGGGAATCTACATAGTATGTCATGAGGACATTGAAACTGTGTGAAGATTCTATTTTGTGTAGCCTATATTATTTCTCCTGATGAACAAGATGTAATATCTTGAAGAGCATAGCTCTGTGTTTTTATTGTAACCATTTTAGTTACTGAACAATACAAGTAAGCTGAATTTTTTAGAGGTGGGGTTTTTTACCTGAAAAAGTTTTCCCCACGTATATCTGTGTGTTCATAGTTTTGTCTTTCATGGTTGTCTGATTCATGTTCTTGAATCTATGCTTGTGTTGAATTTGTTATAAGTTATGCATTTACTTCTCTCAGACGATCAATGGGGGATCAACTGTTCCTACTTCCACTTTATGACAAAGTTGTTTGTGTCTTTGTTGTGATTTGAATGAAAATCACTAAGGCACTGTTGTCTTAGATGTTGATCTATGAGGACAGACTGAACTTCTTATCCCCAAGTGGTGTTAGAGTTGGTTGAAGGAGGTCGAGGCTTGATGATACCAACTAGTGGTATCAAAGTCTTCTCCTAGTTGCTAGAGTTTTGGGTTTTCTCCTATGTTGATTTATTAGCTTGGAAAGCTTGAGGAAGTCTGGAGAAATCGATTGGTGATTGATCCTTCGATGAGTGGAAGTGTGTACTTCTTTGATTCAACACATAGTTTGAAAGATGTTGGAGATGACTGGAGTTGATCATATTGTGGTGATGTGGTCTGAGGTTCTTGGCTCATAGCAAATGTTTTAGATGCAAAGGGCGTGAGCTGTGCTTTTTGTTGTGATGCAACGAAGCGTGGTTTGATACTAGGTGTCTATGTGAGGGACTCCTTGGCAGTATGGAGTTTCTTGTGTTGTTGTTCAGCCATGAAGTTATGTGCTTGTGCTGGGTGTTTTGACTTGGCACTGAAGGTAGTTTCTTTGTTCCTCTAATTGCATGGAGGCTATGAAGTTGATCCTAGTGGTCTGCAACATCTGAATAGCCTGGCTCTCTCATATGCTTATGCATGACTGCGGTTTTTGGAACTGGTCTGAAATGGACCTGTTGTTTCGTTCTTACCTGTGTCTTGCACTCACATGGTTCAGATTTATGTCTTCAGCTCTGGAGGTTTTCTATAGATTTTCCTAAAAAGTCTATCATGCTTTTTCATGTTTCTTTTCATTGTTCTGGTTAACCGTGATGGTTGTGTGCAGACTCCTAAGTCATTCAGATGAGCAGTGAATATGAAGATGCGTGGGTGTTTTGGAAACACTGTGGTTTTGCATGTTTTGCACGGTCAATTACAACTTGTAGTTTGTGGAGCTGTTGTTCAGCTATTTTCTAGACCCTGGCTTCTGGGGTGTGACTGGATGAGATAGTTGTAGTTCAATTTGGTTTGAGGAGGTGTGATGTCTTCTCTGCATGAGAGTGTTGGTATGAGTTTCTCTTTCAACATTCTTGTGGTATGATTGTTGGATTTCTAGACTATGGTGCTTGAGTTGTGGATGTGACTGGAAAATTGGATCTGTTGTTGATCTGGTGTTTGAGTCATGCTTGTTTGCTTTGGCTATTCTCTTTGATGATCTTAGTTTTGCAGTTTTGAGTGCGATGATAGATTTGCAAGTTTTTCATTTGGTTGCATCCACGAGTTGTGCAATGTTATGGGCTATCCTTACCTATAGGTTTGCTATGAGACAACTCGGAAGTGAACTATCTATATCCATGAGGTTGTAACTGTGTGATGCATATCTATTATCTGACCTTATCTGTGGTCACTTGTGCATTGGCGTGGTTGTTGTGAGATGAGAGGAGGAATGGCATTTGAGTACCTGAATAGTTGGTTATGGACCAGTAGCATGTGAATCACGATGTCATGGAGAGCTTGATACACTTTCTAGTGTAAGCTTTTGATAGTGATGGGGTGGTCGGTCATGGTGCTTGGAAAGCTCGGTGTCACAGTTTAGTGGGAGCTTTAGCAATGACTATGGATTCATCACTTGGTGGTGAATGATTTTCTTTGGTGTTGTAGATGCTTCTTGAGGACTCTTAGATCCTTTTGCTGCAAAAGAGTTCTTTCGCATTTGTATGGTCACTATTTGAAGATGTGCAACATCTTGGAGCCATGAATGACCTTGGTAGTCTTTGGTTGAGATGCTGGTGGTGCTTGACAGGTGATGTTGGTTTAGATTTTGTTTTTTTTTATGTCATGGTATACTCTTGCTTGTGCATTAGAGTTTTGGCATGTTGCTTTTCTCTTGAGACCATGGATAGTTCACTTGAATCATGGTATCTCTTAAGGGGGATGTGTAGATCATGGTGTCATGATAAGTTCCTGTTCAACTAGTTTGGAGCTTTCACAGTGTTCTGGTGTTTCTTTATGTTTTGAGTACTTTGGTCATATGATAGTGTACTTCATGATAAGTGTAGAAATACAGATTGGAGTTAGCATGAAATGATAGTTTGCTGGTGCTCATGGATGCATAGAGAATAAGGTGAGTCTAGAATTCTTTTGAGAATGTTGCTGTTACCGCTGAAAGTCTGAGTATCCTGCACCTTGGTTGAATGCGAGTTCAACAGAGACCATGAAGGAAATTTCTCTTGGGTAAGTCACGATGACTTGTATATCTTGGAGGAGCATTTTTTATTTTCTTCTTGGTCTACTCGGCAATGAGGTTCATTTGAAAGGTATTTGCACATTATATCTTTTAGATGTGTGATATGCTTTATCTTTCATGGATATGAATCTTGAGTTTTTGTTTTAAAATTCTGGAGGATTCATAATGGAAGGTGGACAGCGTAGTGTATCTCCTTGTGCTTTTGAGGACTGATAGGAGATGGTTATATGGGTTAGTCTAATCTTTGAGGTGCTTACATCTATTGGATGTTGTTAAGGCTTTTCCCTTGGGATGTGAAGAAGATCATTCTTGTCACAACTAGCATATAGAAGTGTTTGTAGAAGCGCATGTTTTGATTTGTTGTTTCTCTCTAATCTGGTCATTTCTTCCTGAATGTTCTTGACTTAAGATGTAAGATATCTTTGTGGAGCCATGGTGGTCTTTTGTGGTCATATGTTGTCACTTCGGCGATGATGCATAGGTTCATGTGACCTCTTTCTTTCGTCAGATTAGGAGGACCTTGGAAGAACGGTGAAAGGTTGTTGAGAGAAACATTTCTTATAGCAAGTGGTTGCAGGTTGCGCAGATCAGAGTGGGTGTCCCTTGTAACTACATGGTTACTTCTTCTATATGTAGGGTTTGGTGGACTTGGTGTGCCTGGATCACTTGTGATGGTGCTTTGTTTGCACTCATCTAGACTATACCTTTGCAGTGGGAGTACCTAGATGTGTTTAGTCTACGACTGGTTGACACTTGGTGCTTGTTCTTTGCTGAGATGGTTGGTTAAGTGATGGCCTGAGTTTGTTGATGGTCATACCTTTGAGGTATGGGTGGTTGGATGATTCAACATGAGTTGTGGGTGTTGGTTTTCAATCGCGTGGGTTTGATCAGCTAGATGAGGGCAGTCAGTTTTACGGTTGTTATTCTAGCTGGTTGGTTTCTTGTTTTGGAAAATGGTTTTCTGTGTTCACGTTGTGCTTCATTTGTTGCTGCTATTTCGGTGCCTATGCTGCCTGAAGGATCAGATGTTTGCATTCCTAAGACTAGTGCTTTTTCACCTTAGTTATTTTTTGTGTTTGGATCTGTTGCCTGAGATGGTGGACTTTTTTGATGTCATTGCAGGGGTCTTGGTTGGAGCGTGAAAGCATGGTTTTGGTCCTTGTTCGGGTGTTTGGAGGAAGCCTGAAAGTCTTCGAAAATTGGGATATTGTTGGGAAACTATTGTTAGGAATCAAATGAAGAATAAAAACAGAAACACAAATCAAGCATGAACAAGAACACAATCACAACACATGATTTACCTGGAAAACCCCAAACCGGGAAAAAAACCAGCAATGAAGATCTTCATATTAACCCTCAACCTCAATCGGGCTAAGCCTGGAGGCTTCAACCAGCCACACATACAATGGAGTCACCAAGCCATTATATAGACTTCCATACATGCAAAACCATGGGCTAAAAACCACTTATGGTTAATTTACTAACTCTAACCCAAGAGCTAGTTTAACCCAACAATCCCCCCTTTAAACTTGGTCTTGGGGTTAGCACCAAACCCCCCTTCCACAAGCACATACAAGGCCTTTCCTTTCAGGGATCAAGCAAGCCATACCAGGTCTTACAGCCATTGGCCCATATACATGTATACAAAAAAAATTTACATACAACTCCATTACAATCTTGTTCTTGCTACAACCAACATGCTTACAACAACAACCACGACCAATCTTACACAGACTTTCTCAACTTTCTGGCTTGACAAAATTGAGAGAAATCCAACTTCATCTTGAAAGCCAAACAAGACCTCCATCACAACTAGAATGAGTGCATTCACCGCGTCGCTTCGTTAACATTCCAGCTGCACACATGCTCAAACTTCTCCCATTATACGTTCTTCATCAATGCATCGGTCGGATTGCTCAATACTTCTCCAAAGTTCAATCTTCATTTGATTCCTTCAGACTTCCTCAAGCTTTTCAGGCTAAGAAAAAAATCACGGAAGAAATACCCAGAACCTTAAACACCTAAAAACCTTACATGCATCAACATGCAAGCACATGCAAGCCACATGCGAGTCCATGCAAGTACATGCAACTCACAAACCTGCACATGCAAGCAAAAAGCAAATCCCAAAACCTTGCTCTGATACCACTTGTTAGGTTTTCAATGGCAGATATCTAAAAGCTAAATGCAGATTTTATCAAATAAACCAGAAGTAAAACACATAGAAAAAAAATAACACAGAGAATTTAACGTGGTTCACCCAATGTGGGCTACATCCACCAAACCGCAGCCATCCAATGATTTCATTAACCAGTGTAAAACCCTATTACAATATCGCGAATAATCGCTTGTTTCTTATAATACTGTAACTCTATCCTAAACCCTTTATAAATTAGGGTTATACAAAATCGGGGATTTTTCCCTTTTTTGATTTTTCCCTTTTTCAGTAATTTCGCGAAAAAGCAGGCCAAAAATTTTTCTCGGGGGCTACCGAACCCCCTCGGGGCCCAGCCCGGCCCCGGACCCCGGCGAGGATACATGAAGAGTGTACAATATAGAATGATCAGTCGCCACATACCAACAATCTCCCACTTGGAGACTGATCAGGCTCCACACCTAAATAATATTGTTGGGTTAAACTAGCTCTTGGGTTAGAGTTAGTAAATTAACCATAAGTGGTTTTTAGCCCATGGTTTTGCATGTATGGAAGTCTATATAATGGCTTGGTGACTCCATTGTATGTGTGTCTGGTTGAAGCCTCTAGGCTTAGCCCGATTGAGGTTGAGGGTTAATATGAAGATCTTCATTGCTGGTTTTTTTTCCCGGTTTGGGGTTTTCTAGGGTAAATCATGTGTTGTGATTGTGTTCTTGTTCATGGTTGATTTGTGTTTCTGTTTTTTTTCTTCATTTGATTCCTAACAAGTGGTATCAGAGCGAGTTGTTTTCAATTATCGTTTGCAGGAAAGTCTCACGGTTGAGTGGGAGTCTCACGGTTAAGTGGGAGCAATGGCAGATGAGGGTAAGATGAAGGTTGATAAGTTCAATGGGTAGAACTATCAGTTATGGAAGATGCAGATGGAGGACTATCTCTATCAGAAGGATTTATGGCGGCCATTGGAAGGGAAAACCAAGAAACCTACAGCAATGTCGGATGAGGACTGGGATATTTTGGACAGAAAGGCACTTGGTAGTATTCGCTTATGCCTGGCACAATCGGTGGCGTTCAATATCACAACAGCAAAGACAACTCTAGAGTTGATGGAAACCCTAGCAAAGTTATATGAAAAGCCTTCCGCTTCGAATAAGGTATTTCTTATGAAGCGCTTATTTAATATGAAAATGGTAGAAGGTGGATCAGTTACTGATCATTTGAATGAATTTAATACGGTTACCAGTCAATTAACTTCTGTAAAAGTTAACTTTGATGAAGAAGTTAGGGCTCTTTTGATTTTGTGTTCTTTGCCTGAAAGCTGGAATAGCTTGGTAATGGCGGTTAGCAATTCTGTTTCTGGTTCAAATACATTGAAATTTGATGATGTTGTTGGTGTTATTTTGAGCGAGGAAATTCGTAGGAAAAGCTCAGGTGGAACATCCACATCAGGCAGTGTTTTGAATGCAGAAAGCAGGGGCAGAACAAATGAGAGACGAAACAATTTTGGGAGTCGTGGGAAGTCACGAGGAAAATCAAGGGACAGAAGGTCCCAATCTAGAGACAAGAGGGATTGCTGGTACTGTGGTAAGCCAGGGCATGTAAAGAAAGATTGTTGGTCTCGAAAAAATAAAGAAGGAGACAAACAGGAAGGAAATAAAGAGGCAAATGTGGTAAGTAATAAATCTGATGAGGATGCTTTGATTCTTTCTCTTGATAATGCTGATGATTCTTGGGTGTTAGATTCAGGGGCTTCATTTCATGCTACGCCCCATAGAAATTATTTTCTTGATTATGTCCAAGGGGATTTTGGGCTAGTTTATTTGGGAGATAATGAACCTTGTCAAATTGTTGGAAAGGGAAGAATCAAGATCAAGTTGCAGAATGGGAATCATTGGCTACTACATGAGGTAAGGCATGTTCCAAAGCTAAAAAGAAATTTAATTTCTGCAGGGCAACTAGATGATGAAGGTTGTGTTGTTACATTTAGTGATAAAAATTGGAAGGTTACAAAAGGTGCCTTAGTAGTAGCAAAAGGTGTGAAAGTAGGCACCTTATATCTTTGTACAGGTCATACTGTTCCTTCTACTTTAGCTATTGCAGATAAAAATCAATGTTCAGGAACAGTTGCTGCAGTTCAGCAGGAAGAAAATCAGATAGTTGCTGCAAATTCTGAATCAGTACTATGGCATAACAGACTTGGTCACATGAGTGCAAAAGGTATGAAAGTACTTCATTCAAAGAATGCTTTACTAGGTCTAAAATGTGTTAACATGGATTTCTGTGAAAGTTGTGTGTATGGCAAACAAAAGAGAGTTAGTTTTCTCAAGGATGGGAAACAAAAGAAAGATGAGAAATTGGAGCTTGTGCATACGGATGTATGGGGACCAGCTCAGGTATCTTCTCTCGGTGGCTCTCATTATTATGTCACATTCATCGATGATGCAACTAGGAAGGTATGGATTTATTTCATTAGGCAGAAATCTGATGTATTTGAAACTTTTAAAAAATGGAGAAGCTTGGTTGAGAATGAGACAGGTAAAAAGTTGAAATGTCTCAGATCTGATAATGGTGGTGAGTATTGCAGCAAAGAGTTTGAAGATTATTGTTCCTCTAATGGTATTCGTAGGCAGAAAATGGTTCCAAGGACTCCACAGGAAAATGGAGTGGCTGAGCGCATGAATAGAACAATAATGGAGCGTGCACGGACTATGAGATTGCATGCTGGGTTGCCTTTAAACATGTGGGTAGAGGCTGTAAACACTGTTGTTTATTTAATTAATAGAGGTCCATCTAATCCTTTGGGTTGTGGTATTCCAGAGGAAGCATGGAAAGGTAAGAAGGTGAGTTATTCTTTTCTGAAAACCTTCGGTTGTGAAGCATTTGCACATGTAGATTCTGAAAATAGAACCAAGCTTGATGCAAAATCAAAGAAATGTATATTTGTTGGATATGGCATAGATGAATTTGGTTATAGGCTTTGGGATTTTGAAAATAAGAAAATTGTGAGAAGCAGGGATGTCATATTCAATGAGAAAATGTTGTACAAAGATCTATTGCAGCAGCATGAGAAGAAAGAACAGGATTATGCAGTGCTGGATGATATTACAAACACCAATGTTCCAGTGGTTCCTCATGCTCCGCAACAGCAACAACAAGAAATACCACAAACTCCAGTTAATGTTAGGCGATCTTCAAGGTTAAGTAGACCTCCAGAAAGATTTTCTCCCTCTTTGTACTCTATTCTATTAACTGATGCTGGTGAACCAGAATGTTATCATGAAGCTATGCAGGTGGATACCAAGGTTCAGTGGGAGCATGGAATGGAAGAAGAAATGGACTCCTTGCTGAAAAATCAGACTTGGGAATTATGCAAGTTGCCTGCAGGTAAAAAGGCTTTAGCAAACAAATGGGTTTATAGGATGAAAGAGGAGGATGGAGGTAAGAAAAGATTTAAATCCAGATTAGTTGTAAAGGGATTTGCACAGAAACAAGGTATTGATTTTGATGAAATATTTTCTCCAGTTGTTAAAATGACCTCTATTCGTACTGTGTTAAGTATTGTGGCTGTTGAAGATTTGCATTTAGAACAACTTGATGTTAAAACTGCCTTTCTCCATGGTGATTTGGAAGAGGAAATTTATATGGAACAACCACAAGGATTTGAGGTCAAAGGTAAGGAGAAACTGGTGTGCAGATTGAAGAAAAGCTTATATGGCTTGAAGCAAGCACCTCGACAATGGTATCTTAAATTTGATAGTTTTATGGCTGAGCAAGGTTACAATAGGTGTAATTTAGACCATTGTGTTTATTTTAAGATGCTAGGTGAAGATAGCTACATTATTTTATGTTTATATGTTGATGATATGCTTGTAGCGGGGTCTAACATGGATCACATAAAGGAGTTAAAACAACAGTTAGCAAATTCATTTGCTATGAAGGATTTGGGGGCAGCAAAACAAATCCTTGGTATGAAGATTACAAGAGATAGGAAAAACAGGAAATTGTTTTTATCTCAGGTTGATTATGTTAAAAAGGTGTTGCAGAGATTTCATATGGAGAATGCAAAAGCTGTCAGCACACCTTTGCCCAGTCATGTAAAATTGACTAAGGATATGTGTCCAAAGACACAAGAGGAGGAAGAAAAAATGTCCAAGGTACCATATGCTTCAGCTGTAGGTAGTTTAATGTATGCCATGGTATGCACAAGACCAGATATTGCACATGTCAGGAGTTGTCAATGTCCGTTGATGTCAGCCCCTTATCGTGTTTTAGGTCAGTCCGAACGATGTGCCGCGATTAGTTTTATGGGGATGGTGGTAGCACGGGGTGAAGTCAGAGCAAGGCAAAGGTGGCAAGGTGAGCTCGGTTGAGCTCACCACCATACCGCGGATGGGTGGAATGATCTTGGCGGTGGAGCGGTAAGGACTTGGAGAGCTCGATCGAGCTTGGTGACTTAGACAGGGGTGCAATGGAGTTAGCATGCAAGCCTGGATGGCTTAATGCCATACCGCGAGGTGGGTTGGCTAGGGCAGTGGTAGTGAGTAGATGGCAGGGTAAGCTCACTGCTATACCATGGCTGGGTCATGTGGGCTTGGGGGTAATGCGGTAGGAGCTCGGGTGAGCTCCGAAATTGATTGACCGAGTTGGATCGGTTTGACCGACTGTCAGAAGCTACGAACGAATTGTTTGGCAGCATGTGGCAAGTTCTTTGAGATCCCATTGGCCGAAGCTTTATTTTCTAATGTGCGATTGAGCTGCATTATTATAGCAAGGTTGATAGACATGTCTGAGATCGGATTTAATGTTGCGCAACTCGATGCTTGTGGATTAAGCAGTGCACGTTATCAGAAATGAAAAGCTTGCAGGTGGATAATTTATTATCCTGATGACCATTGCTGGCAGGGATGGGCTGAACAGGTTGGCACACAGTATATGTATTCTGGTGTACAGATCGATACAGAGGATGAGCGATAACAGAGAGAGGTGGAGAGTGTTCGAGCGGTTCAACTGTGAACACTTAGACTCTCAGATCTGTTAAGATGTGAACCTCATAGGCCAAGGGGTTGGGCTGGCCATGAGGCTGGCTAAGACAGTCAATTATGAGGAGTTGAAGGGAATCTACACAATATGTCATGAGGACATTGTAACTGTGTGAAGATTCTATTTTGTGTAGCTTGTATTCTTTCTCCTGATAAACAAGATGTAATATCTTGAAGAGCATAGCTCTGTGTTTGTATTGTAATTGTTTTAGTTACTGAATAATACAAGTGAGCTTAATGTTTTGGAGGTGGGTTTTTTACCTGAAAAGGTTTTCCCCACGTATATCTGTGTGTTCATAGTTTTGTCTTTCATGGTTTTTTGATTCATGTTCTTGAATCTATGCTTGTGTTGAATCTGTTATATGTTATGCATTTACTTCTCTCATAGAATCAATGGGGGATCAACTGTGCCTGCTTCCACTTTATGGCAGATTTGTTTGTGTCTTTGTTGTGATTTGAATGAAAATCACTAAGACACTATTGTCTTAGATGTTGATCTATGATGACAAACCGAACTTCTTATCCCCAACACGAATATGTTGCAGTTGAAGAATTATCAAGTTGAGTCTAAGTTCAGGTATTCTTCTTTCTTGGTTCACTTAATCCTACATCAGAATTCTGGTTTTCTGGAGAACAAATTGCCTGTATCTAGGTTAGATGAACATGGATTAATTCAGCCAATTTTTGTATGGACTTATGTCCTGTCAAGAACAAGTAGCTATTACTAGTTTGTTCATCTTTTTCTACAATCAATGTTGCAAGAATTATTGCCATGATCAAACAACCGCTTGTCTCCTGAGGTTTTGCAATGGATAAAAAACTCATCGACCTCGATAGATTATTTCTTGGGGGAAGATTTTACATTCATCAAATATCATGGTTTTGTCGGAGAACCTTTCTGACTCCTTAGATTTTTGACGGATTGAGTTTTCGCGTTGGAGGCATGTCATCATGGAACTCTTGCTGACAATGTGTATGGAAGAGGGAGGAACAAAACAAGGTTATATCAACTTCCTCTCTACATTTCCCACAACAAGGTAGTGCTAGAGAAGCATAAAGCACAAAAATAATTGACCAACCTGTTGACGGCTCTGGGCTTAGTCCGTATATGCGAAAAATGGGACTATAATCCATCAAAGTAGCTTCCCCTAAAGCATGAGACATAGGAGTATGTGGAATTGAAGAAGAACCCAACTCAAGAGAAGCATGAATTGTACATAAACTTGGCCCTTATACCAATGAAGAGGCCAAAATGGTTGAGTTTCTACATGCCATAAGAAAGATATCAGGGGGAGGTTCTGATAAGCAAAACCCTAAAAATTCAAATGAAATGACAAGGATGGTTGAAATGCAAAATGGCAGACTTCTGGAGGTTTCGACAAGAAATGGGAAATACTCATAAGTTGCTTGAAGAATTTCAGCCATATGATGAATAGTTTGAGGACATTTATGATCGAGAAGTTGATTCTGACAATAGCAACCCAGAGTGCAACCATGAAGTGATAGAGGAGCAAAATCCACGCCCTGCTTCCCAACCACAAGAGTCCGATAAGGGAAAAAGATTTAAGAAAAAGGACTCATAGGCTGTATCTCCCTCTAGTGTCTGAAGCAAAGGGAAGAGAAACTGATGGTCCCCAAGAGAATCAATCGCAGAACAAGAAGGTCAAGCTTTAGAGGGATCATCCACAAAGGGGTCAGGATGCTCTAGTTAAGGTTGGGCGAAGTTACAGCAAATCCAAGATCTCGACATACTTGATGCAGCTGTCAAAAATGAAGAAGAACCAAAGTCCGCTCTCCAGGATGTTCAAAAAATCATGATTTAGGTAAGTCTTGCTCCCCCTCTCCTTCCTATTTCTGCATCTTTGGTCAATCCTTTGCCCCCACTTGTTGAAAAGAATCCTCCATATACCAACCCTGAGTTATTAGTTTTAAATGAGCCTCCTACCATCTTTAATTTACCAAGTGATGTGCCACCACATGTTGAGCAAGTTGCATCTACTTCGACCGCTATTGACTCCTTAATCACCCTTTCTAGGGCCCCCATTGAGAAATTTAAGTCATTAATGCTACCTATTACTCTAGGCCCATTGGTATTTAGACAGAAATTGCCTGCTTCATCCGTTACTCTTTTTTCTCTAATTGGTACTCCCGTTGCCCAATCCCAATTTGGCATTCCGCCATTCTCAATGATTACTCTCCCATTTGCCTCCTCACATTCCCATACATCCAAAGTGTCCCCTTTTTTCACTCTTTTTAGTCCGCCCCTTGGTGCTTCTATGGTGATAGAGTATTGATTCCCCATAGACTCTCCAGAAGAATTTCAATGCAACTAAGTAGGCCTGACAAAATAGAAAGTAGAAAAGAAGAGAGAAGAATGTTGAGCTTCCAGCTGCTAAGAAGATTCAAATGTGTTTTAATGAAGAAAGAAATTCCCTGTGCATGACTACCATGAAGCCACTCGCTTCCCGACCTGAAGGAAAAATGTAGATGAAGGACTATGATATTCAAGTAGTGGGTTTGGATTTGAATGAGATCCGTCTATGCGAGAAGGTAGATTTGGCCAAGACCACTCAAAAGGTGGTATACACAGATTATGAGAGGTTGGATCAAAGGTTGAGAAAGCACGAAAATGTGCTGGCGAATGTAAAAGAAATGGTGAACCGATTACAATCGGAACTCAGGGCCCGAAATGATGAAATGAACCACATACTACAGGTGGAAGACCAACAAGCAAAAGCAACAAGATCTCTTGTAGCACTTCAAGATGAGAGGATTCAACTATACATTGAAATAGATAGGCTGAAAGGTGAACTTACAGTTGAGCACCAATCTGGTGTAGAACAACCAGCGTGTTTGAGAGAATCTAAGGAAGGAGCTAGATAGTACCAAAATTAGGTTTTCGATGATCTACAAAAGGCTCGATAAGAGATCAAAAAGCTGAAAGATGATAAACAATGAGCTGAGGTTGCCTTGCACGCTCGTAGTCAAGAGACCAAAAATCTAGTTTTGGAACTAGTAGAAGACCTCGAGAGAAGAGATCAATTGGAGTAGAGATTGAAAGCAAAAGAGACTCAACTACAAGAAGAGTTGACAACTACACAAAGGTCTGCAACCCTTCATGTAAAAATAAGGTTGGTATCCGCCTATTGGGAGTGAATCATTGTCTCGCTTGCCATTCTGAAACTGGCCTTACAATTCCTGAGGGATGCCTAAGAAAAAAATGAAAAGGTTGGTCTGTTGGCTGACCAAACTCTTCAGGAGTACGCCTCTCGATTGACCAAATCAAAAAAATTAATCTCTAAGCTCTATGTGGCGATAGATGAGGCCCTGAGAAGTGTAGGTATTACAGATTGGAGGGTTGCCTCTAGTAAAGGAAGTGAATTCACTTATTGTCATAAGGTGGCATCTAGAACAAAGAAAATCCAGGAGGTTTTAAATAAGAGGGTCGATGAAATCAACAAGGATTTCAGGATTTTGTATAGTTACGGATTGCCTCCCTTATTTTTAGTAGATGGAGATGTATTGTCAGTTGAACAGATTATAGAAGAGGTCAGAAACAAGGTTCAAAATTTTGCAGACCTTCCAGGGCCGAGTTCGACACCAGCAGCGAATGACGTTGAGAAT
This sequence comes from Sequoiadendron giganteum, assembly GCA_007115665.2. Taxonomy (NCBI): domain Eukaryota; kingdom Viridiplantae; phylum Streptophyta; class Pinopsida; order Cupressales; family Cupressaceae; genus Sequoiadendron; species Sequoiadendron giganteum. Next base: position 677,549,182 of record CM021100.1, on the reverse strand, counting down.
GAAATTCTTCAGCTTTCCCATCTTTACTATCATCTGGGAGTTGTTTTAGCGAGATGGGAATTTTTTTCTTTCAAAGAGTTCTTCGAGCTAGATTAGGCGTATAAAGCCTTTTGTAGCCTTGCCCAACCGACTGACGCTAACTGGGAGATGTTGCATTCCCCCTTTTTTAAACTCCAAGAATGACCAGAGGTCTAGGTTCATGCCTTTGCTGGCAAACGCCCCCCTATGAGTCGCCAAAACTACAAAGCAAAATGTTGCCTTAGTCTATTTTTTGGTTTTCAGCTTTATTTTTGTCTTTAGGGTAATCTGTGCATGAAAGGGTTGTATTTCCGACAGGCATGCAATGCGCCACATGGTGGCTATGCGTGCTTTTATAATCGCTTTCTTCTCAGTCGGAAGTCAGGCCATATGTCATCTTGGCATATGTTTTCCTGAATCCACTTTTCATGAATCTAAGATTATTCACCTGTGTGACACGTCCTCCCTTCGCGCGAAGGAGCTATATCTTGGGAGTTTTCACTTGGTGACCGTCAGAATGCATTTTACCTGTTATAATGAAGGGATGTGAGTTGGTGCCGCCAAAGCCACTTGATTGATCGAAAAGACCTTTGCCAAACTATCTTTCTAGGATCATAGCGATTATGAGGGCTAATCCTATTAAAATATCTAAATGACATAAATGTGGCAGTTGAAAGTTGATGAGCAGGATTCCAACAAGCTAATGAAAAGATCTAGGATCAAATTTACAAGCTATCAGGTATGGACATCTAGCAGTCATTAATTCTGGAGGAGGTCAGTATTTCTCTCCCCTGGGCGGCCATAAATTGAGGATGACAACATGATGAAAGGGTTCCAAAAAATTTCCTGTTGGAAAAAGTTTCCTTAGTTTTCATAGTTAGTAGGAATATTTTCTTCTAAAATTTTATAGAACACTGCTTCACTCTAGCATGTTATGTCATTTTTATGATAAAACTATTATCGGATTGGAATCCGATCTTTGTTTTAAAGTTCATTTATATTTGAAGTACGAGTTATTATGAAGAAATATTTAAAACTGTGCATGATATGGTCTTTGTCAATATTTCTTTCTTTATATCTTTGTCCAGAATAGAACACTGTGTCTTGCTTAATCTAAATAGTTTGATTATCAAATTTCCATGTTGTTTTTGTATATGATTAAATTATAATTTGTAGAAACTGGACTATGTCATTGGAATTCTCCATTTTCTTTGTAGGGTTATTGTTTCTTCATGATATGCTATATTAAGAGGAAGGTTTATGTTTCTTTTGAATGTTTTTCTATTAATTCTGGAACTTCTGTGTTTGATTCAGATCTTAATATGCACTTCCTGTGGGTCAATTGAATGACTACATCTATTCTTGTATCGAGCCTCTGTTGTTTGTTCTCCTCCCAACAATGAAGGGATGTGGTGTTTTGTGTCTATCATATCACTCATAGAAGGAAAATTATGGTTTTGAAATGTTGTAAAAGCGTTGGCACATCGCCATTTTTTTATGTTTTTCTATTTGCATTTCTTTCTACTCTTCCCAAACTCAAAGAAGAGTCGAATTTCTATAAAAATCTCGGAGGTATTCAGTGAGGAGCACATTGTCCCCCACTCACTGAATTTCCCATAAGACTATCGGAGAGGCGCAAGCTTTGATTATCAACAATCACTATGCCCGAGATTGTAAATTAAAGTTAACTCAACATGTTTCTACTACAAAAATTGACATAGAGACATCTTAGAAGGAGTCAAGTTATTCTAAAGTTGATTCAAAAGGATTCCTATTCATCTTCACTCTTTCAAGTAATGTGCAATCTGACAGTGATACTTGGTTGATAGATAGCAGTGATTCACGTCACATTATAGGCTACAAAGAGCATCTTACAGACTTAGTAGAGAAAGAGTCTAATTTACAGGTTATAATTAGAGATGATTCTAGTTATGTCGTAAAGGGAGCTGGGGTCGCTTCCTTCTAGCTAGACTCGGGTATCCCTCTTCAATTGAGTGATGTATTGTTCGTACCTGGGATCAAAAGGAACCTTGTCTCCATTTCAGACTTGGAGGACAAAGGGTACAAGGTTGCCTTCTCTGAAGGAAAGGTTCTTGCATGGCCAAAGAACTCCAACATAACTTCAGCTTGTGTGATTGGTATTTGTCAGGAGAACCTATACAGATTGTCATTATGACTAGTTACTTCAAAGAGGAGGAAACCATTAGGAGATCTAAAGGATACTTCATGGAGGTGGAAATGACATTCAAAGGGAGTCTGACAAACCAACAGAGGCTACAAAGGATGTGGAAAATGACACCCTCACTGAGAGAGAGTCATAGCATCTTTAAGATCTGATGCAGTGTATATTTCTCTGGGACAGAGAAATATGAGGTGAAATCCCTTGTAGTTTATATTTCTCTGAGATGGAGAAATATGAGGTGAAAGACCTTGTAGTGTATATTTCTCTAAGGCGGAGAAATATGAGGTGAAAGCCCTTGTATCATATATTTCTCTGAGACAGAGAAATATGAGGTGAAAGCCCTGGCAGTGTATATTTCTCTGAGACAGAGAAATAATTGTACAAATCACCTCTCTGAGACTGAGTTGTGCTTCCCACAATTGGGTGTAGCCATTTTGGATGTCATGTTGAGATAATCCATGACAAGACATGATACCCTTGAGTGGGACTCAAGGAACACATTGTAATACCTCCCTAGCTAAGAGGGAGTGTTGATGTTTTGGTAGCTTCGGGAGGTATAATCCCTAAAAGAACTCATTGAAGGAAATTCAAATAGATCATACCTAAAAGAACTCATTGAAGGCAAGTCGAGGTGATCCCACATAAGTGGTTAACACTTTTTTGGAGGAACGAAAACTTCATTTTTTGTGTTTACACAAAATGAAGGGGTTCGGTCAAACCCAATGGTTCGATCGAACCATTATATGGGTTCGCACGAACACTATGGTTTGACTGAACCATATGTTCGGTCGAAACCATCCCATAAATGAGCGAAAACATTAAAATAAGGGGGTTCAAGCGAAATGGGGTTCAGTCGAACCCCTTGATTAGGGATTTTTTAAAAAAGTGATACTCATTTTCACGGCAAAACAGAGTGGAAGCGAACAATGCGGCGAACCCGAACGTGGAGAATGTGAAGAAGTGAACTGTTGGGCGGACGCCACCTTCAAGCAACCTCCAAATTTGATCACCCTCGAAGGCTTCCTCCCAAGTTGGTTACACTATTCCAAAGCTACCATTTTGGCCCAAGCAGGGAAAAAGTTGTGGAATTTGGCTTTATTTACATCATCAATTGCATTTGCTTGAAAATTTCTAAATGCCACCTTCAAGCAACCTCCAAATTTTATCACCCTCGAAGGTGTCCTCCCAGGTTGGTTACACTATTCCAAAGCTACCATTTTGGCCCAAGTAGGGAAAAAGTTGTGGAATTTGGCTTTATTTACATCATCAATTGCATTTGCTTGAAAATTTCTAAAGCATTTTCAACAAAGCCATTTACATAATTATGGATTTACAGCTGCTAATTGTATTTGTTGTATAATTTAAATGCTTTGACGGGTATCCATACCCTGTTCCAAAACCCCCATTTTTGCACAGGCATGATAACAATTTATATGTTTTTATATTAAGAAAAAATTACAAATATGGAACTCATATGAGAAATTGACTAAGACAACTCTATGTGAGAATTAAGATGAGAATGATATATACCTTCTTTCAAGAATTAACATTAGATTAATAAATAGCTCATGTATTGTATAATCTCAAGTTAGAAACCAACAATGGAAGATTGAGAGTCTCAACTAAGAATTCCACCAAGTATAAATCACATTCATACTAGAAGCCAACAACTAAAAACCAAATTTCATATTTAATAGAGTTCATGTGTTATATTTCATATTTCATGTGTTATAAAATTCATGAAATGGAATATTTGGAATAAGTGTGTAAACCATTTGTAACTAAATTCAAGCATTAAAATAACGGAAAAAGATAAATATTAAGAACTAAAAGAAGGATCCAAACTATAAAGGAAAATAAAATATTAACTTAAAACCTCAATGTCAACACAAGAGTTGAGATAAAATTAGACAAAATGTTAGTAGGAGGTAAGATCAAAAAAATTGAAGATACCCATGGTAGATGAGACCAAATAAAGAAATCACATTTTCTTCATCTATGATACCTAATATTCCATATACAAATGATCTTATTCCAGGTGAAATATGTGTTTTCAATAAAATGTGACAAGAATATCACCAAGTCTTGATGAAAATTTTATAAAAAAATAAATTATTAGTGGCACAAAGTGATTATCTTAGTCATCAATGATATTTTTAATCATAATCTAATATGAGAGTAATTTTCATTGAAATTATAGAAATTTATATTTTCTACCCTTGAAAATGATCTAAATGGATTCTAATAAAAGAAATTAGTATGCACTCAAAACTTTATTTATTAAGATACTTAAGTCAAAATAGTTCAAGAAAACTAATACAAGATATGAGACAAAAGTCATAGTTACAACATTAATAAACGTAATATGACACATAGATGGGTTGATGAAAATAATTGACCCTAGTTTTGAAAACATACACATTAATCTAGCTTTAGGATATTGAACATTGCAACGGTTTCTTGTGAAGTCAGTTATGATCCAAGATACTCTTGCTAACCTATTCAAGTATTTACTTGCATAAATATGATGAATAGAAATTGTTTGAGTCTATTAAATTTAGTCCTTCAATGAATTTTTAAAATCAAACATCTAATCATCATTTAGACAAGGTTTGGAATGGACTAGTGAAGTTTGGTAAATTTTAGTTACTTTGTTATTATGTAAATTATTATTTAGGAAATCCATTACTAAAAATAAGCATGATAGCCCTATTATAATAATTATTTTTCTCTCTTCTATATTTAGAAAATTAGAATTGTCTTGCTACATTCTTAATGTATACAATTATAGATATCATGAAATAAATAAACAATTAGGATTGTTATGTGAATCGATAGGAATGATGGATTTAAAAAGGATTTCCTAAAAGAAATAAAAAAGTACTAGAATTGTTATGGGTATTGAAATTATAGAAGTCCTTAATAATACAATAGTTTTACTCATGGTCTAACAACAAAACACCATGGCTTGTATTCATTAAGATTTTATTTCCTTGATACTCATTTGGAAATATTATCGTTAACCTTTAGGAAACAAAAATTGTAACCCTAAATTAGGAAATAAGAGATAACTAGGATATAGGAAATTATCACAAATTTCATAAGATAACGATTTAATCTTATAAGGCTTGGATATGAAAACACAATTAAAATACCAAATCCAACTCAAGATAGGAGGTAGAGGACAAAACTTAATTAGGACTTGAAACCTTCATAAATAACTTAAATTCAATTCTTTTAATTTCCAAATATGATAGGGGATATACTATAAGGATGGACAAGGAAATGTGCCAAGAAAATGAAACTCAAGGACCTACCCATAATCACAATAATAAGAAGTTACGGATTACCAAACTATGACTAGCAAATATTGAGACTCTAGCAATGGCTATAAAATGACTAAAGCAAGGAAAAATCAAAATCAAAACAAGGATAGGGACAAACCCTCAACGGATCTCCATCTACCCTACATAGGGAGGAGACGAATCCTTGAATAATGATGCATTAAACAAAGATAATTATCTTAATAAACGATTTTGGTAAGACCCTTTTTGGGCTGAAACTGATAAGATATAAGTATGATTATATTTTACATTTTTCTTGAAATGATGTTGATATGGTTATCTTTCTATCTTATGTGTTTAATCCACTTGAAAATAAAATATTTTTAGAGTATATTATTCCTTACATGTAAGTTGATATATGAAGTAATATATTTTATTAAAAAATTATTTATATATGATAGCTAATTTAGACCACCTAATCAAGACATGAAACTTAGAAAACCAACAAAACTCAATATCAATGGTGCCTCTAGCTCACATTTATGGGTAATTTCATTGTACTTGAGCTACTGCATCTATAACCTAACACCTGCAGAATATGAAATTTGTGCTAAATTTTAAATTGTAGGCCCATCACATTCAAATAATTGAGCTCAAGTTAGATAGATTAGTTGAGGATAAATTTATAGCATAACACTATCCAAATAATGCCTCAAGAACTATCACTTAACTAATATTACATACCATGCACAACATGAATAATGCCTCAAGAACTATCACTTAACTAATATTGCATATCATATGACATCATGTCACATACCAAGCACACTAATCCGAGTCTGCACTCACTAGGTGTCAAGATACTAATCCATGAAGAGATGGTTAGTAACCAAGTGAAAGGATTATCCTATAATTGCGATGTTCTATACTCCATATGTAATGATAGCTAATAAGGGTATACTAGCGTGCATGGAGAAACATAGGAAGTTTCTAAATATTTGTAGAGAGCTATATTTTGTAACCTAATATTTTTGGTCTCCCACTAGGAGGCTATGGCATGGTTTTGGGAGAATAATAGTTACATAAACTTGAGACCATCATTTACGAATTCTTTAAAATGTGGATTCAATTTACTACTAGTTCCCACAAGTACACTCTCATAGGGGTGAAATTAGGTTCCACACACCTCATTAGATCACATAAGGTATCATTGGGTAACAACTTATCAAGTTATTATCTAAATAAGTTATCATCAAGGGTAATATAGAGAATTTATTAAATAAGGTATCATTGGGTAACAACTTACCAAGTTATTATCTAAATTTGTTGCATTGACTCAATCATCAAAATTACATGAAGTGATAACCAAAAATATCTCAATGGTTATAGATTCCCATATATCATCACCTCAAAATTTCCATAAGATCATGAACTTTAGTTGATTCCAATTAGTACACCAAATAATATTTAATTACCTTGATATGTTTTTGTGCAAAATACCTTGAGCCTAAACAATAGTGCACAACCTTTTTTAGGTGGGGGTCATTCAACCTAGTGTGGTCTACACTCTTCCCATGTACTCTTTATTTAATAAAAAGGATGGTTCATGTTGTTTAAGTGTATATTTTTATATATAAAAAAACTCACAACCAAGGATATGTTTCCCAATGCTATGATTGACAAGCTACTCAATGAATTTCATGTAACAACTTTATTTTCCATAATATACTTAATAATATAGCTATCACCATATCTTTCTACTTGAATATGACACTACTAATACTAAACTTTAAGCTCATGGGGCTACAAAAAATGTTTCATGATGTCATTTTTCCTTACTCATTCCATGTCTACATTTGAAATCTTGACAAATCAAAAAATTAGCCCTTTCTTTGGAAATTCATTTTTATATTCTTTAATGATATATTTTTCTATATATCCATACATCATTAGGAAGAGAACATCTTTTATCTATATCAAGCCCTCCAACTTATTTCATCAAAATAATCATGTGTAAATCCTTCCAAGTATTCATTTGGGAAAAAGGGTGTATTAAATATCAAGAAAACATAAAGATGTAGTAAATTAATATAAGCCTAAAACTCAAAAAAAATAAAATTAAGTGCATGATAGCTATTTTAAATTTATTATAGCACTCATAGTTTTTGTGGGTATCACCATAACAACATAATATTAGACTTAGATAATCAATTTAAGAATTTTTTTTGTGAAAGCCATTATAATTAGATAGTTTTATAATTTAGATAATATCATTTTAAATCTTAAATAATGATCTTTTAATTTTTATCACAAATAAAAATATAAATTTGCGTATAGTTGTCTAAGTTTAAAGTTGACACACTATAACTATACTAGAGGCCAAATTTTAGGAGATGAGTTAGTTATTGCAACTCTTATTATGAGAATATTATGAAAATATTCAATAATTATCTCAATCAATAAAATCTATAAAATATTTACAAACAAAAATTTATCATATATTTAACCTTTTCTCTTATTTTTAGGTTTTTCTTTTGTCCTTTGAAAATTGCATCCCCTAAAACTTTAATAAATTAAGTAATAAATATTGTACTAGTAGTTTTTGACATCTTTATTCTTGTCATAAGTCGCAAATTCACAAATTCACAAAATCACAAAATTTCTCAAAAAGTTGATAATTTAGATAATTAGTAGTTGATTTGAGATGTGACCTCATTATATTCACTAAAACTTAAATGATGCGATCAATTGAATCATTCAATTAGGTGAAAGTGAAGGGTAAATTAATGTTTATTCAATTTTCAATTTTTAAAAGTTTACTACTTTGATAATCACTAATTCAATTTATATTGGTGAAAGATTTGAGGTAATAGAAAAAAAATATGTACAAAGTTTAAATCTTCATTTTCTCCTATTCTTTCATTATTTGTTTTTTTTGCACTAGGGTTAAATCTTCATCCAGGTTTGTTGTGCACTTATAAGAAACCTTTATTCCTTAGTATTATGCTCTTGTACATTGTATGGTAACTTTCATGATAAATATTACGTGCATGTCTCTTCCTCCTATCAAATTTTCTTTATGGATATGAGGAAGCTGATTTCTAATTTTTTGGTTTCCTCCTTATCAAAATATTGCTTCAATAATTTAGAAATCACATTTACAAGCTTATCATTTGTCTCATTTTCTTCTCTTATTTGTGCCTTCAATAATGACTAAATTCATTTTACATGACCACCAATGTTAAGTAATTATTCTTTCCCTTTATTACTAGTTGTAGGAAATAAATCTTAGATGCAACCTTTATCAATGTTTTTTAAACTCTTTAATGACACATTTTATACTAGAGTGCACACTTGTAAATTTAAAGTTTAGAATTGTTTTAGATTATGTTTTTTGTGCAATCTAGTAATTTGAATGTTTTGATTATTAAAAACTATGATAGATGTTGAACATGTTTTTTGTTAATGGTATGGAAATATTATTGATGAGTAGATGAATTATTAGAACTGTTTTACATTTATATTCCCTATATCTAGATATATTATTTAAACAAATGTCTCATTGCTCCTTTAGGTACATACATACATATATAACATGGAAAATGCAGATGTTCCACCTCCAGAATCTTTGTTTGCAAATACCACTAATGAGATTAAGAAATTGAAAGACTCATTAGTGTAGGGTGCAAACCCAGGGATATATTCTGAACCATGCATGTCAATATTACATAGTCTAGAAAAACTAAGAGATGAACTTGAGAGGACTAGTGCATTTTCTCCAGATAGAGTAGCTGCTATTCTTTCCCGCATGTGGGAAGAAGTACATGGTGAGGTTCCCCTTAAACAAATATAGGATAGTGTGACCAAAGAAATGATAAAAACCAATTATTTTCCATTTTATCAAAATGCACATAAGGTTAGCGCATACTAGGTCACTAGATGTGTCTATCATGCTATGGCCTCATTGATCTACCCACGATTTCTTGCAGCACATGGTCAATACCCAAACAATGACTGGATTCCATTATATTTTATTCAGCAGTTGTATGTTGAGGTCCATTTGGGCCTCAAAGTCAACTACCTGGACATTCCACCATATGCTGGTCAAGGGCATGGCAAGATTGCTGACAGACCCACTTATCGTCGAGTAGATAGACCAACCCTAGTGTTTAGGGTATTGGTTAGCGAGAGGTCTCCTGCTCTCACCCCATCTCTAGCCCCCATAGCAGATGAGGTTGTCGTTGCTTCCCAAAAGGAAGCAATTGATACTATAGGTGACATTGCAACTGCCACCACTAGGATATCTATTGATAGTGTAGGTCAATATTTGATGTCTAGACGTTCCCAATCCATGCCATCTTTAGCACAGTGGATCACCATGGATCCTTTCATAGCAGCAAGCATCCCTACTCCCACAGAGCTTGAGGCACTTATAGGAGATATGGCACGCAGGACTCTGCATTGTTTGGCTGAGGAACTCTTGGAGGCATACGCCTTCATTACATCAGACTATGGGATCAGTGTAGATCATGTTAGAGATCGTTTGGCACACGGAGCTCATTCACTTCTAGGATCCCATCACTCTCAACCCAACACTAGTGCACGTCAGGATCCACCATCTGATCATTCGGTACCTGCATAGACTATGGGTTTTACTGAGATGTTGGTTGGTGTCGATTAGTTATCGTCGATGCCATCTCACCTACATAGTCCTCTTCACTCATCATTTTTGGCACGACATGGGATAGATCAGATGGATGTAGATATTGGTTCGTCGCTTGACCGTGTAGTTGATATGGTGGATGCGGCCGTTTCAGAGGACTCGGGTCATCTGATATCAAATGATGTGCATGTATGTGTGCATGTGCATGTTTCAATTCCTTTTTAATTATTTTTAAATTTTATTTTTAACTAGATATTCATGTACTGATATATATGAATTTATATATTGTAGGTGGACATACCTCATGTCACTCCTAGCCTTGTTCCTGATCGTGTACATCGATGTGACTCTATGGATGAATCTGCTACTAGTGGACATGTGAGTTTTAAATTTTTATATATACATGTGTATATGTACATGAATATGTATGCATAGATCTAGATACATATTTAGTATAAATTATATGTATTTAACACATTTTTTACACCATTTTATTTGCAGGGCTTAGCACATCCATTAGAGCAAGACCGTTCTCATTCAGATGATCATTCGAATAGGATTCGACATTCATATTAGGCCCTGCATTAGATTTATGATATTTACTACATGTATTTGCTTCTATGATGATCTTTCTAGTATTTTACATTTGATTATCTCTAACTTACATTTTCTATATATGATGATTTTTAGTATTTGACATTTGCTTATATGATGATCTTATATGATGATCTTTAGTAGTCCACATTTGATGATCTCTAACTTAGATTTTCTTTTATGATATACATGCATTTGTAACTTTTCTTATAACATGTTACATTTTTATATGATATATGTATACATTTGCTTATATTCAATATACATACATTTGCTTATTTGATGATCTCTTACAACTTACATTTCCTTATATGATATATACATTTGATCTCTCTAGAGTAGAATTTTAGGAAATGAATGCCACTTTATAATTAAGTTCATTCATGTTGATCACAATAAATATTTTGCATGCACACACCCATTGAATAAATTATAGTAAGCAATCAAAAATTATAAAATAAATGACTCCCAAGCTCAAGTAAACTAATGATATTTTATAAATGAGTGCATTTACTTGAGCCTATAATTTATTAATTTCAAGGACATGTTCTTCTAGTTTTAAAATTTGATAAAAATGATGAAATTAAAATCTTGATAGAAAGTAAGAACAAATAACTCAGTGCATCACTTTGTGATACACAAAACTCCTATTTTTTAAAAAATGACTTAACATGAACCATTGAGGAGTTGAGAACAAAATATAAAATTATAAAGAATCTAGGTAGGAACATTGATTTTATAATTAAATATACCATCCTTCAAACACTTTCCCTCTAAGTTATAAAATTTTATGTTAAATTATTTCATAAATAATCTCTTAATCTACACCATTATTAAATTATAGGAAAATTTTAATCTTTGAAACATTAAGAAAATTCAATTCAAATTATACCTCTATTATCTTTTTGAATTGTAGCAAATTTCTAAAATTGCTAGATATGCTACATATCTATACATTAAATAACAACAAACTCCACATGAAATAACTTGTTTGATTACCACTTGATTCATTTAAACTAGTATTTAGGGAACATGAATAAGAACTATGGTAAACAATTGGTATCTTTCTAAAGGAGTTTCAAATTCCTATTCTTATCATCACTAACATGCAAGTTGTTATAAATGATCAAAGCCCTCTTCCTTATTAATATATATCTAGATAAATATATATTTTTCACAAGAGAAGCCTCAAATTGATCTATACAAATATAGGGTTTTGTCCTAGGAATATACCTAATAGGAAATAGGAAGATGAAATCATGTGTCCATGTTATGACTTGACAATAATCTCCAATATGATGCAATGATTCAATAAAGTTCATAATTTAAATTAAAAAATTATTTAAATTTAGATAATTGCAATAATATTTAACATGTTACATTTCAATAGAAAAATTACTAGAGTATACATTTTTATTAGAATATTTTTTATAAAATATTCAACCCCCACTTGAAAATAAACCACTTGAAATACCCCCACCTCAAAACCCCTCCACTACCTCAATCCACCTTCCCCCAAAAACCACCTGGAAAACCCCCCAACACTTCCATTTGATGAGGTTCACTTGTAAGGAACTATAAATGAAAACATAACTATGTTAAATAAGAAAAAAATAATTTTATCCAATATGAGGCTAATATGCCCCCATATGCTATATAGTTTGTATATTCATTGAAAGCAATTGTTAATTTAGTTAGATCAATTGATGTGGATCTAGATGTACATTTTGGCTTTGAAGGGAGGAGATAAGGAAATTCTATCTAGATGGACTATCATATATATAGATCCTTGAATTACATATTACTAAACCAATCATAGCCCCATAATTTATTGAATCTTCCATAAATCAACCTATCTGTTCAAACATGATAAATAAAATGGTTCTATTGTATTTTTCTAGAAAATTATGAATAGAGTTTGAATTGGATTTAAAACCTAATTATTTTCATATTTATTATCCTAGGGTGTTTATGGTGGCATGTCGCAACATAACATAAGGGCACATGTCAATTTAAATTGATGTGTGCCTACTCCAACCCTAATTTCTCCTTATATATATTAAAAATAATAAATAGCTTGATCTATTTTAAATATAAATGATCAATTTATAAATATGAATTATATATTCTAAATTTTTTTGTAGATGAATAGGTTTGGGGACATCATCCCAATCAGATCATTCTTTTTTGTATCATAGCTATACAGTTTGATACACCTTATAGAATATAAAATAAATTAACTATAGATACATGGGTCAAACTCTAAGTCATGTGAGAAAATTATAATAAATAAACTTAGAAAATTAGATTAGAATCTTTTTATATTCAAATGATTCCTACCATTATAAAATTATCCATTATGTTGTCACAAATTCAATACACAAGTAGTCATAATCATGCCAACTAGTTATAAGAGACCTAAAATAAAAATCATAAAAAAATATAATGAACAAGTAAATATGCATATAATTAGAGGAAGTAAATAAATTAACTATAAATATCTATGAGTCCTGAATCTAAGTAATGTTAAAAAATACAATAAATCAAGTTAAATAATTAGATTAGAAATTTCTTATGTTCAAGTGATGACTACTGTAGGAGATGAGTGAAGGGGCTTAAGCGGATGGCTTAAGGGGACATGCAATCACTTGCTAATTTTTTTAGGGCATGAGAAAAAATTGATTAACTATAATATTAACCATCAATTAAATATATACAACTATATACACAAATACAACATTATTGAAGATATAAATAAATAAACATGCTCTTTTGGGGATCATTGAAACTAACACTAAATTTTCTTCTACTCCCACCATCACTCTTCCAGTGAATTTTTTTATGAAAATTAGATACTATAGAATACTCAAATTATGGACCAATAAATTTATTATAGAAAATATTCATTGTATAAATACTCGCCTTTAAATAGATAGTCATATTAAATAAATATAAACATTGCAATTGTTGTAACAAGGTTTCCACATTATGTACATAACAAGTAGTTGAATTCCATGGAACAAATATATAATTAGAAATATCTACTCAATTTAAGGTTCTCAATGTATTTCAACCCCTAATTTGTGTCCAACCAAATTTAAAACATTTGTCATCAACATATATTATAAGTAACTAAAACAATCCAGAGTTCAAACAAGTTACTATAAGTTCTCGTCTTGAACATGTATGTACATGTACAAGTGAACTTGAAAATCATGGATATAATCTAACTCAAACATTTTGGTTCAACCCACTCTTGAATAACATGTAAATTTTTTTAATGGTCATCACTATCTAGTCTCCATTTTTTTCGTCCACGTGCATGTGGAACTGCATGAAGATGTAGGGTGGTAGCAATTATAAGGTGACTATATTGATATACCTTGTTATCAACTTGATAGTCCACAAAATGAATCCCATGTTGAACAAATTTGACTTGTTTTAGATATATCCCTTGCACAACAACAGAACCTGGACGGTAAACATGAACCTAAGGTAAGACATGTGCATGTGTACAACATTTTTGTGCTCAAGTTTTGTACAATATATATTTAATGTTTTTAAGGTAATGTACACATGTACACAATGTATATATAATTTTAAATTCAAACTCACCTGTGGGAAATAACATTCCATCGTTTGTTTCAGGTTGTGTTAGCTTATTCCTCTCTTCTGTGCAACACAGTAAATAATAGCTAACACCTTCTATGTTTCCAGGCTCTATTATGACTACAAAAACATCTCCTATACACCAAATTTACACAATAAAATTCTAAAAAAGTTAGAATTGTCTCTAGACTTTAAAGATCATTAAATTTATATAATATTTAAATTATTGAAAACTTACACATGTACCTTTTCTAACCAGTCTTGAAATATGGTCATAATCAATTGAAATCAAAGGAATGTCTTGAAATATTTCATCATTTTCGTCGTATGTGTCTGAAATGAATAGTGACACCATATCCCATTTACTAACATATTCAAGTTCTTCATTGTTGCATGCATGAGAGTTTCCCGCAATGCACTCAGTGCAGAAACAAGAGTAATCCCTCGTGTATAATGTCCATCCAAGGTGACTATCTGAACTCATAACAGAATGCAAAGATCTTGTTTTTTCTACCCTCTTGCATCCATGCATCGATCTTCTATCCACACCTAGATACATGTACTTGCAACAAACTTATGTGAACAAACATGTGTGTGTGTGTATATATATATATGTAAATTTTAAATTTAAATAAATTTAATTTTTTTAAAATGTAATTTATACATACCCAATATCTCCCAAAACACTCTATGTGGAATTTTTTGTTTTGTTCTTGAAGATGTGCATACCTCATTTGATGAAAAGTGTTTCTTGCACCATTCAACAACATCATGTGCATGATCTATACAATCTTTTGAATAACTCATTTGATGCTTTCTTAAACCACGTTTGATGCAAGCTCCTACACCATCATGCTCACCCTTTCCATGCCCACTCTCAAAGAAAATCCAAACATGTGGTATGTTGTAAATTTTATGATATCTAGAAAGTGCATAAAATGGCCGTGATGATTTGAATTGTGTCGCACATCCATTTGACCATACAAAATGCTTTTTAAATTTTACACCCTTGCTTCTCAAATTCTCAAAAAAACATTTTGTAAAACAATGTTGTACAAAAAGTGTGTCATGCTCTTTATCATCACTAATATAAAAGTGATATTCTTTATTGATGGCTTGTTTTTCATCTGTAATCTCAACACCATCCAATTCCAATTGTGCATGTCAATAACACACATGAACCATAATAGTGACCTGCTTTGAAAAGTAATATTTTGATTGAATCTCTTTTTGATGTACAAAAGAGTAATTTTCTACAAATTCAACTACTGATAGAACTATTCCAAGTGGGAAAGTATCTCTTAATGTTTGAAATCTATGTGCTTGCCACTTAGCATAAAAGGAATGATGTATGTATGGTTGTATCAATTTTTGAAAATCTTCCATAAATTTCCCAATAGGTTTCTCCTCTTCTACATAGTTTAACCTTGTGGATTCTTTCCCAAAATTTGTTTGAAACTTTACATACTTGTAACTCTTGCAATTTACTCTCTTTTTTAGGTCAACATTTTCATTTGTTGAAGGAAAGTTAGCCAAATTTCCACATGTTTCACAAAGTCCTTTTATGCATTTTATTTGTCATGATCACATAATAGATCCTTTATGAACAAACTTACTTGTTTAGGAGGTGCCTTTTGAAAACCATATCTTTCTTCTCTCATCTTTTGAAACACCTGATAGTAGAGATCAAATTCAATGTGATAACGACAACAACAAGTTTCAAAAAACTTGTTTATCTTCACATAATATGGCTTTAACCTTTCAAACATTGTTTGTTGAATCTTTATATGAGGATACATATTACAAAATTTCATATACATCTCAAGTTGTTTTATGTCTAGCCAATGTTTAATATGTTCTTCATAAATACTAGGTCCAATCCTATGCCTCATAACATCTCTAGTATTTGATGACAAATGGTTCTGATCATTCCAAAAACTTGAGATCAAGTTCCTAACAACATCTTCAATCCTGTCAGAATGGGGAGCTTTACACATAATTGCCCAATTGCCTTCAAAACTATCATCCAAAACCTTTCTCTTTTTCTCATATTTTATTAGTGTGGTTCTACTATAACCAAATTCAGTGAAAAGTGTTGACATTTTTCTTTTTTTGGATATTTGTTTATTTAAAACAAATGTCAAAATCACCTTTCTTGCAATGGCCTTATCCACTGATCGAGATCCTTTCCCAATGGAATCTAAACCTTTTTTAACATTTTCAACAATATCTTTTTGTAGTCTCATGTGTTTCCTCTTATTTGATGCAGAATGTACACCCAACAATTGTAATGACTCTTTTAGCTCATTACGAAGAAGTAAACGTGATAACAATTGGGTTTTTTCAAGTGTTTCAAGATGATTGAAATGATCATGGATTATTCTATTTATAGATTTATTCATTGACCTCTTACTCATATTTTTAGGTTGGTCGGCATAAAATTTCAGTTTCTCCATATCCATTTCAAGTAAATGATCTAAATTTCTATAAGAAATTTGTTTCCCCACCTTTTCAGCTACTTCTATATATATGCTCATCCATTGGTGAAAAAGGAAGTGATCCCGAAACCTCTCCAACATGCATTGTTTGAACTCGGGCCTCCTCCCTATCTTCAAGGTCCATGTGTTCTTCAACTGATTTTTTTGGTCCAATATCTAGATTGGGCTCGACTTCTGCTTGAGAACTCCCTGCTTGTTGAGCCATTTGTACATGTCACAAAATATTGTGCAAAGAAAGTGAGTGATGATGATATATAAGTGGAGTTGAACATATGAAATCAAATGAAATCAAAGATTCTTGAACTTAAGAATACCTTGGAAAAAGTGGATTTGAAAATAGATGATAAGCAATTATTAGGCTAATGAAGAATAGAGGATAAGGGTGATACGTGGACACTTGAACTGTGGATTAATGGCATGGATTGTGTTAGGAAACTCTTGATGGTGAAGGTAGGTGGATGGAGGATGAAAGCTTATGCATGGTTGGTATGGAGGATGAGAAGTTTGACTTGGAGATGATGTGGACAACTTGACTTGGAGGACACGTAGATTTTTTTGTTTTTGAAATGATATATATATATATATATATATATATATATATCCAAGGACTATGTGGGATGATATCTAGGTCCAAATTTGGTTATGATGCAAGGCTTGAATTGTGTTATGATGGATAAACACAAGGGACCAATGATCAAGAGAGGGTATGTAGGAGATGATGGACTCCAAAAGGATTTCCCTAGACTCAAGGATAATGGTATGTTCCCTAACTCAAGTCCATGATAAACCTTAAGTGATGTGGGTGATAGATAGCAAATGGGTTGATTTTGAGACCTACGAAGAGTAGTGGAAGTGCAAGCTAAGGGTTCTATTTGATCAATGACAAATATGCAAAGGACTAAATTCATGGAATGCATGCAACTTGGTTAGGTGATATGATCTTGATATATGCAAGGGGTTGTACATGCAAAAACTAGGTGGAATGGTATATATGTATGCAAGGACTATGCGATGTGATCTATGTATGCAAGACTAGGAACATGTAAGGACTAGGATGCAATGAAAAGGATACGATTCTAAGATGGGATATATAAAAATGGTATGATATGATGTGATAATCTAAGAATGCAAGAGGTCAAATGCAACTCTAGGTCCAAATTTGGTTACAATGCAAGGCTTGACTTGTGTTATGATGGATAAACACAAGGGACCAATGACCAAGAGAGGGTATGTAGGAGATGATGGACTCCAAAAGGATTTCCCTAGACTCAAGGATAATGGTATGTTCCCTAACTCAAGTCCATGATAAACCTTAAGTGATGTGGGTGATAGATAGAAAATGGGTTGATTTTGAAACCTACGAAGAGTAGTGGAAGTGCAAGCTAAGGGTTCTATTTGATCAATGATGAATATGAAAAGGACTAAATTCATGGAATGCTTGAAACTTGGTTAGGTTATATGATCTTGATATATGCAAGGGGTTGTACATGCAAGAACTAGGTGGAATGATATATATGTATGCAAGGACTATGTGATGTGATCTATGTATGCAAGACTAGGAGTATGTAAGGACTAGGATGCAATGAAAAGGATATGATTCTAAGATGGGATATATGAAAATGGTATGATATGATGTGATAATCTAAGAATGCAAGAGGTCAAATGCAACTCTAGGTCCAAATTTGGTTACGATGCAAGGCTTGACTTGTGTTATGATGGATAAACACAAGGGACCAATGACCAAGAGAGGGTATGTAGGAGATGATGGACTCCAAAAGGATTTCCCTAGACTCAAGGATAATGGTATGTTCCCTAACTCAAGTCCATGATAAACCTTAAGTGATGTGGGTGATAGATAGAAAATGGGTTGATTTTGAGACCTACGAAGAGTAGTGGAAGTGCAAGCTAAGGGTTCTATTTGATCAATGATGAATATGCAAAGGACTAAATTCATGGAATGCATGCAACTTGGTTAGGTGATATGATCTTGATATATGCAAGGGGTTGTACATGCAAGAACTAGGTGGGAATGATATATATGTATGCAAGGACTATGTGATGTGATCTATGTATGCAAGACTAGGAATATGTAAGGACTAGGATGCAATGAAAAGGATATGATTCTAAGATAGGATATATGAAAATGGTATGATATGATGTGATAAGCTAAGAATGCAAGAGGTCAAATGCAACTCTAGGTCCAAATTTGGTTACGATGCAAGGCTTGACTTGTGTTATGATGGATAAACACAAGGGACCAATGACCAAGAGAGGGTATGTAGGAGATGATGGAATCCAAAAGGATTTCCCTAGACTCAAGGATAATGGTATGTTCCCTAACTCAAGTCCATGATAAACCTTAAGTGATGTGGGTGATAGATAGAAAATGGGTTGATTTTGAGACCTACGAAGAGTAGTGGAAGTGCAAGCTAAGGGTTCTATTTGATCAATGATGAATATGCAAAGGACTAAATTCATGGAATGCATGCAACTTGGTTAGGTGATATGATCTTGATATATGCAAGGGGTTGTACATGCAAGAACTAGGTGGAATGATATATATGTATGCAAGGACTATGTGATGTGATCTATGTATGCAAGACTAGGAATATGTAAGGACTAGGATGCAATGAAAAGGATATGATTCTAAGATGGGATATATGAAAATGGTATGATATGATGTGATAATCTAAGAATGCAAGAGGTCAAATGCAACTCTAGGTCCAAATTTGGTTACGATGCAAGGCTTGACTTGTGTTATGATGGATAAACACAAGGGACCAATGACCAAGAGAGGGTATGTAGGAGATGATGGACTCCAAAAGGATTTCCCTAGACTCAAGGATAATGGTATGTTCCCTAACTCAAGTCCATGATAAACCTTAAGTGATGTGGGTGATAGATAGAAAATGGGTTGATTTTGAGACCTATGAAGAGTAGTGGAAGTGCAAGCTAAGGGTTCTATTTGATCAATGATGAATATGCAAAGGACTAAATTCATGGAATGCATGCAACTTGGTTAGGTGATATGATCTTGATATATGCAAGGGGTTGTACATGCAAGAACTAGGTGGGAATGATATATATGTATGCAAGGACTATGTGATGTGATCTATGTATGCAAGACTAGGAATATGTAAGGACTAGGATGCAATGAAAAGGATATGATTCTAAGATGGATATATGAAAATGGTATGATATGATGTGATAAGCTAAGAATGCAAGAGGTCAAATGCAACTCTAGGTCCAAATTTGGTTACGATGCAAGGCTTGACTTGTGTTATGATGGATAAACACAAGGGACCAATGACCAAGAGAGAGTATGTAGGAGATGATGGAATCCAAAAGGATTTCCCTAGACTCAAGGATAATGGTATGTTCCCTAACTCAAGTCCATGATAAACCTTAAGTGATGTGGGTGATAGATAGAAAATGGGTTGATTTTGAGACCTACGAAGAGTAGTGGAAGTGCAAGCTAAGGGTTCTATTTGATCAATGATGAATATGCAAAGGACTAAATTCATGGAATGCATGCAACTTGGTTAGGTGATATGATCTTGATATATGCAAGGGGTTGTACATGCAAGAACTAGGTGGAATGATATATATGTATGCAAGGACTATGTGATGTGATCTATGTATGCAAGACTAGGAATATGTAAGGACTAGGATGCAATGAAAAGGATATGATTCTAAGATGGGATATATGAAAATGGTATGATATGATGTGATAAGCTAAGAATTCAAGAGGTCAAATGCAACTCTAGGCCCAAATTTGGTTACGATGCAAGGCTTGACTTGTGTTATGATGGATAAACACAAGGGACCAATGAACAAGAGAGGGTATGTAGGAGATGATGAACTCCAAAAGGATTTCCCTAGATGAGCAAGGATAATGGTATGTTCCCTAACTCAAGTCCATGATAAACCTTAAGTGATGTGGGTGATAGATAGCCAATGGGTTGATTTTGAGACATAGGAAGAGTAGTGGAAGTGCAAGCTAAGGGTTCTATTTGAACAATGATGAATATGCACATGACTAAATTCATGGAACATGCAAAGGTTAGGTGATATGATCTTGATATGCAAGGGGTTGTACATGCAAGAACTAAGTGGAATGATATATATGTATGCAAGGACTATGTGATATGTGATCTATGTATGCAAGACTAGGAATATGTAAGGACTATGATGAAAGGGCTATGAATATGCAAGGACTATAAGGGATGGAAAGACTAGGTGGAATGAAAGGATTGAAAAATCAGAACTAAAGGATGATGGCCCCAAGAAATCTAAGTGATACTTGTTCATGTTGTATGTTTTTGTTGTTTGATGTTTTGGGATTTTACAATGTTTAAGGTGTTGCCAAGTACTAGGTGTGATGTTTGTTTGAGGTTTATTTTTAAACACACACGTAAGACATAGCAAACAAAATGTTTGATTTTAACAATACAAGCACAAATCCTAAGGTTGGCAAGGACTATATTCACTGGATTCCACGTGGGTTTCCCCAACCACACTTATTCTTAGCGGGTGACTTAGAAGCTTGGCCACACTGGCTCCCCCTTACATTGCACTCACTTCTCGGGTCAACCAAGTTTTGAGCCCTCATGAATCTCCCATGACAGAATCTTCACCTCTACTAAGAACCGCGAGAATGTGGATGCCTTGGCAATGACCATTGTTGCACCAATGAATAGAAGGGATTTTGGCTTCCTAAAACAAGAGGGTTCTAGTGAATACTCGGGGAAATGGCACCTCACGAGCGTACAACAAGCCACTTAAGGCTTTAACCACTCTACTAGGGGATCTCATACCTTTAAAATAAAAGGTCGGTACCCGTTTTCAAATGGCACATGCACGGCTAAGGCCTACATACCATGAGGACTTGACAATTTAGACTCATCCTTTTATATACCATCTCGAGTGAAAAACCGGTTGGAGTCATTCCCTCTTGTGAGGCAGGCCCCTCTAAGGTATTAAACACATACAAAGATGATGGGTCTGGTTTTTGATCACCAAATTCGCACAAGGTGAGATCATACTCCCTACCATCTCAAGCATAACAAATAGTGTCCATTCACCCCCTAATTAAATCTATATGATGGAAGACAGATGTTCGTTTTAAAGCACCAAAATTGAAATGTGTTCTAAGCTAAAAGACAACCGGTTTCAAAATCAAGTCTTCAATCAATCGTCCTGCACCAAATTAGTTAGTAGTTCCAATTTTTAGTCTTTGACAAGACATCCTGAAGTAAAAATATGCAAGACGTCACTATATATATATCTAAAATTTGCCTGGACATATATTTATGTTCTTTTTGATTGAATATTTTATATAAATATTATAAACTCAAATGATGTTACAAAATCTTTCAAATGCATTTTTTTTATATTTATATTAAATTTTAAAGATTTCTACTAATGTTTGAAAATTTCCATTTTGTTATTTTTGAGACACCTTAAAATCTATAATTAATAATCATAAGAATGCCTTGGAATTGATGGAGGAAATTGAGGGGGTTATTTTATGCATTTCATTCAACATAAAATTTACCGTGCATAATTTATTTCAACTTAGAGATGAGTGTTTGGAGGTGTCAACAGATTCAAATTTTAGATTATAATTAAAAAATGATTCAACATAAATGAAAATAAAAGTGATTTAATTTTGAACTCAAATTGCTAAAAATTTAAAGAAACTTGCCCCTCCCATCTTTTAGATAAATGATTCATTAAATTAAAATTACCCCAGATCAACAAAAATACACTTTATAGTACACAATAATTTTATCAGGTATTACATGAAGAAAATAACACACATTACTCATGACTATTTTTCATCAAAATTATGAGTGTCTTACAACATGATAGCTCACTATTATATTTTCATGTTTTAATGCAATTAAATTTATGCATTCTAGTGACTAAGCTTTAGACTTGTTACTATAAGTTCTATAATTCAATCATGTTATATAACATAAGAATGTTATGGTTTCCATAAAAAAATAGCATGTTATTAGATAGTGTGGTAAGTTTATTAGCCCCTTTGTACCTAAGTAAATAGTTGATCTAGTAAATTTAAATATTTTATTTTTCTTAGATAAGGTATCCCATTACGGGAGATCGTTACGATTTGTGTCTCAACCTTCAATCCCTATATATTAATACTAAACAAAATCTAATTTTCAAGTTATAAAACAACAAATATATATAAATATCAACACTCAAATAATTTATTTTTTGGCTTGGAACAGGTTAGAATAGACATTAATTCTAAGAACATGATAATTACAACAAAATGCATCTCTTTCACATCTTAATATTTTTAAATGGGCACAATCATATAGAACTCATTTTTATGGATGAAAAATATATTAATAAACTTGGGAGTAGATGTTAAAATTATTCTTAAAATAAATTGGGAGGAGCTTGGGAAACCAAATTTACATGATACTCCCTATGATATAGTACTAGATGAGGGAGAAAATCTAAAATTTTCATTAGCACATGGTATCTAATATAAAGGTCAACCTATTGGCTTTAAAAGAAAAATAAATTTTGAGGTGTTTGAGATTCTTTGGTGCTTTTAAAATTTTTCTTAATCTCAAATTGGTTCATGTAGAATGTAATGAAATCTTTGACTCCCAAAAAGAAGAATTGACATTTTATACATGGAGGGCTAGATAGTGCATATATCATTGAATATGAATATAGATTAAGATTATGACAAGAAGATAGCAAAATAAAGAGATGTAGAAGAAGATGATGTATTTAGATGGCTATATTCATTGAGGAAGCTACCTAAGATTGATACAAAGGGAGACACCAAGATAGAGGGGGAAATACTGGTGAAAGATGGTGTTTCTACCATAGATATAATTGATGATGCACAATTGGATGAAATAAATATAAGGATTTAAAGAACGACATAAACATAGATAGATGCAAAATTGGGTGCTACAAAAAATACAAATAAAGAGAATATATTGTAGATCAAAACTAGTAAAGCATTTAGTATAAGGATTCATAAAAGAGTAGTAGTAGGCACCACAAATATGTTTGCAATTGATATCCAGAGATTAGATCTAGAGCAAGTTAGACAAATTTAGAAACCTATTTTAGGAGGTAGGAGATATATGGAATATTATTAATAGAATGCAAAAAAAGGTGGGGCACTACATATTGGTTGTTTCCAAGTAAGGAAGGAAGATGAAGGCCATAGGATCAAAATGCATATTTCAAGGAGGAGACACTAGTAGAGAATGCAAAAGGGACGCTAAGTGAAATTGAATCTAAGAATGCACATAAGCTCATGTAACAATAATACATACATTCAAGATAATCTAAATATGAAGGAATGATAAATTGTGATGATGTAGAATAAAAAAATCAAGGATGTGAAAGAAAGGATAGATGGTGATAAAAATGAAGGTTGTAGCATAGAAGTAAGAATATAGAGTTGTGATAAAGTATCATGGATCTAATGAAGAAAAATTGAAAGTAAAAATGTATAAAGATGAACCATTGATGCTACAAATAATTATTTATGAAGAAAGAGAGGAAATTGAGAGTAATGCAGTACTATGAAATCTAGTGATAACTTGCAGATTTTAGTTTTATAGAACTCATTCATGATGTGCATTTGAGTTTTCATTTGAACATAAAATTGAAATGAGGAACCTTCAATTTTCTTATATATAAATTATTTGATGCATTTTTCCTTGTTGCTAGATAAAACATATGATAAACCCACTATTGTAAGTAAATAAATTTACCCATAGTTGACGATAAAGAGAAGAAATAAACACGTACCTTGTTTCCTTCTATGATAATTTGTCAAGTTTTGTTTGCGTCTATTTTCTTCTTTATCTTTTGAAAATTTTTGTTGAGCCTTGTTTTTGCTTTTTGCTTTTCGTCCTATTTTCTTCTTCAAATTAAAAATGTTTGAAAGCTGACAGCAAATTCTCCTCCAAAATGCAAAAAATCTATGACAAAAGAATTGATAAAACTTACAACAATAAAAAATAATAAAAACAAATGCAACAATAACAAATAAATAACATTTTGAAAAAATTCATCATTTTTCACTTATGAATTGTCTTTTTCAGCTGACACGCCTGGAAGCATAAGGGTCACCTGAAAATCATTGTTTACACAGACTGAGCTCGGAAAAACGCAAAAAAACCATGGAAAAGTTGTTTGACTTTTGTATGTATACGTCGAGGGTTCGATCAAACCCATATTTGGGGGGTTCGATCGAACCACCCAACAATAATTTCGCATATTATTTTAAAGTGGTTCGAACAAACCTATGTTCGGTTGAACCCATGTTCGATCGAACCCATGTTCGATCGAACAAACCTATGTTCGATCGAACCCATGTTCGATCGAACATATTTTTTGGGTTCACTCGAACATAGGTTCAACCGAACCCCCTTTTTTCCCTGTCTCTTCAAAAATTTGTAAATTTCTATAAAAAAATTATCTTTTGAAGCTCAATTTGAGGATGAAAATGGAAAAAAATTCAAAAAATCAACTAGATAATGATAGTTCTCAGAATGAGCTATCCGTTGAATATAATTTTAATATGGTTTTCTTTTATTATGTATTTTATTTTTTAGTTTTATTAAGCATAGCTTTTTCATTGAAAATCAAGCTCTTTGTTCTGCACATGTGGAAAAATAGCAGATTATCAAAATAAAATTTTAAAAAATACGTTCGGGCTGGGTATTGATGTCCTTGATCCATTAAAAAAAATAAAATTGAATTTTGATACATACAAAAAAAGTTATGTTGTATTACAGTCCATCTATGTTTGAATTGTATTTGGTTTGACTTTGAAACTTGATTAAGGAAAAAATATTTAATAGAACACTATGAAACCAAATGAAAGTGCTAGATATTGTAGTTACAAATCTAAATTCGAAAAAAATAGAATTTTATCCTTTATACAATTTTTTTTATGTTGTATACGGTGAGCGTCACTCCTTAAAAATGTTGTTTTTTAAAAAAAACTAGTTTTCAGAGGAGATGGAAAAATAAGTGCAATTTGATTCCAAAAAAATTGAAAAAAATACATTTAAAATCTATAGAAAAAACTTCACAAATCACTAGTTTGCATCATCTTCAAATTCTTCATGGTTTAGCCGCTATAGGAGCCTGAAAGTGAAGATTTAGTTAAAAAAATTAGTTCAGTGTCCAATTTGTCCAAAAATTGTAAACCAGTATTGTGGGATCACCCGTCGGCTAGATCACAAAAAATATTCTCTAAACATTTATCCATGCTTGATGGGTCTTCCCAAGTGGGGTATGATGCCTAGTCTTGTATATATATAGGAGATAGATTCTCCTCATTTACAACATTCACATTTAGATTCAAACAAGCAGAGATTCACCTAACAAGCAGAAGTTGGTCAATAAGAAGGAGATTGCTAATCAAAAGGAGTTTATTATTCTGCTCAGAAATTTGCACTACTTACAATGTTGTTTTATACTGGTGTATTCTGCCTTTTATTGGCTCTCAAGTGCAACTCTTTCACTATTGTATCTGATCTATAATTGATTAAATTCTTGCTAGGTTTTTCCCTTGAGTAGAAGGGTCTTCCCAAGATAAATTGTTGTGTCTTATGTTTCTTTCGGACTTGCATATTTGATCTAAAAATTAACATTCAATGTGCATTAATTCATAAGTAAGAAATCTAATTCATATAGAAAAACCCTTTACATTTCAAGGGTTAAATAGTTTTAGGGAAAATTATCTTGGAGCACTAAAATGAACCTTAATCTATGTCAAACTAATATAAGAAAGTTACATGATTGAGATTGGTGTTGATGTTAATATATTATTCTATGAATGTCAAGCTAGTCTAACCAAGATAATGGAATCTATGTCAAACTAATATAAGAAAGTTGGGTGATCCCACAATAGTGGGTTACACTATTTGGCCAAACTTGACATTGAAATGAACATTTTGAACGAAATCTTCACTTTTAGACACCTATAGCTACTAAACCATGAGGAATTTGAAGACGATGCAAACTAGTGATTTGTGAATTTTTTTCGGTAGATTCTAAATATATATTTAAAAAAAATAAATAGAATCAAATTGCATTTCTTTTTCTATCTCCTTTGATAACTAGTTTTTTAACTTTAAACACCATTTTTAAAGAGTGATGTTTACTATGTAACACATAACTTTTTCTCTATGAAGAATAAAATTCTAATTTTTTGAATTTAGATTTGTAACTATGATATCTAGCTCCCTCATTTGGTTTCATAGTGTTTTATTGAATTTTTTTTCTTAATTATGTTTTGAAGTCAAACCAATTACAATTTAGACATAGGTTTACTATGTAACACATAAAGTTTTTTGTATGTATTGAAATCCAATTTTTATTGTTGGATCAAGGACATCAATACCAAGAGTATATATATATATATATATATTTGGTAATCCTATTTGTCCACATGTGCACAACATAGAGCTTGATTTTTGGTGAAAAACCTATGTTTAATTAAACTAAAAAAATGTGTAATAAAGCCAAAATATATTAAAACTATCTTGATGGAGAGCTCGTTTCAAGGAATATAATCCTTCAGCTAGGTTTGTCAAGTTGATTCTATTTTGATCCTCAACCCGAGCCTTGAAACCCAAAAATCTACATAAAATTATAGATGGAGGAGGGCAAGGGAAAAATAAGGGGGTTCAAGTGAACGCCCCTTCACTTGAACCCCTTCAAGCAAAGGGGGTTCAAGCAAAGGGGTGTTTTCTTGAACCCCCTAAAAATAGTAGTAAAAAAAGTGAAATCATTATTCTATTCAACAAAAATGGCCAACTAGGGGTTTGAGTGAATCCCTTGAGGGAAAGGGGGTTTGCTCGAATAGGGGTGTTTGAGCGAAAACCTTTATGGGTTCGCTCAAACACCCCCGCTCAAGCAAACCCCTCTAATTTTTTTTAAGCACCCACATAATTTTTGTTCGTCACTTTAATTGCAACCCACTATTGTGGGATCACCCAATTACATGATTGAGATTGTTATCTATATTATTATTCTATGAATGTGAAGTTGGTCTAAAAAAGACAATAGACCTAGTCTAGAACATGACCCTTGCAATATGATAATCTCCCAAAGGTATTTTCCAACATCAATAATTCTTATGCATCAACAAAGATTAAATATAGGGTGGACACAATTTCCAACTATCTACAATCACCCAAACAAATCATGTGAGCTTCATATCATTTTTACACATTGAATTAATATCATGGAATATAAGATCAATCTCACACAACACAAATTTGACATCCAAGAAACTTAACATTTGTTCTAAATTTGTGACATTTTCTAAACTATGGGAATCTTTTTTATGTGACATTATAATTATTCTTAAACATGGATCCCAAAGCTAAGTGCATATACCTTCACCTTTAATTTCCAAAAATTATTTAAATTATTAATTCCTAGATGATATTTACTTAATATAGATCAATTGTGATGTATTTTTATGTATTTATTTAATTATCCCAGATTTGCTTATACCCCTTAAGGTTTGACCTTAGGGATATATCTTCACTTCTTGTATGGTTTTTAGATTTGATATAATGTTGATATATCATTCACTTTTAGATTTCCTAAGGTTTGGATTAACATTTAATTGCATATTCTTGTTAAGATTTGATTAGGGTTTGGCTATGCATAGCAATACACATCTTTTATCTTACTCTCCCACAATTGGTTAATCTACCAAGTTATGGATCCTTCTATGTCATTCTCCTTAGCTATTGTGCGTGAAAATATTGCTAGTTTTGATATGTTTATATCTTTTATAACATATCATCATTCTATCCTTGATACTCTCATGATATGTTATGTTAAGGATAAGGATATGTTTTCTATGGAGGCTTTGTTCTATCACGTCTTATATTTTCCTTAGTTCATGGAAATAGTTAGTGATCATCCTTTCCTTTTAGATACAATTTTCATTCATTCATGAGTTTCCTAATGATCATATGGAGTGTGATAAGCATGAGTGTACATCTAGTGATATTTTACCTTGTGTTACATATTATAGAACCACACTAGACTAATTACACTCTAAAAATCATAATTCAATAATGTATCACTCTTAAGGAAAGTATTATTACTTAGTTTTTGTAACCATACTTCTTTGTAAGCATGTGTTGCTACCATACACTCTACTTTAGTTATAGATAGTGAAACTATTTATTGCAACTTACTCATTCAACTTACTACCACTCCAAATAGAATAAAGACATATCAACTTGTCAACCTTTGATTATCTGCATCTCCAATCAAAATTAACAAACCCCTATATGTTCAATTCCTTGTCAATATCATTAGTACCATGGTAATATAGATAGTAATCCAAATTTCCTTTTAATTATCTAAAAACTATATAAACTTATTTATCCAATATTCTTTTCTAGGATTTGACATGAGCCTATATATAACTGCCGCTACTTGGGCAATGTTTGTCTTGTACGTGCACCATAACATACATATGTATACCTATGAAAATTGTATAAAGAAAATTGCACATATCCTCTAGATCCTCCATATAATTATGAAACTAATCCAAACTCGCCTTAGTGCCTTCTAATAAAGGGATACTTACAAGATTGTTATCTACTTACTAAAATACCACAAAATAATTTAAGAATCTCAAGATATTTCCTTCATTTTCACTATAGCTTCCTAGTATCCTTATCTCTATGGATCTTCATACTATGTAACTTGTAGTACTTAGATCATTCATGTCAAATCTACAAGATAATTAAGATTTATGTTTCCTAATCAATACTTTATTTTTTCCAACAATTATCACATCATAAACATATAAAGTAATGATTAGAAATGATTTCCAACCTATTTTTGTAAACAAAATGATCAATATCAATCCTTATAAATTCCAGTTATAATGTATATGCATTACATATTTTATACCATATACATAGTGACTAATTAAACCTATATAGAGACCCCTTCAACCTACAAATTAGATGATCTTTTCCCTTCATCTTAATTTATTCAAGATAAATCATAGATTTTATCCACTAAACTTCCACATAAAAATTTAGTCTTTGCATCTGTCTACTCCACATTAAAATTAAATTTTATAGCTATAGATAACAACATCATAATGCAATTTAAATTAAGAGAAATGATCTCACCAAATTCTGTTCCCTCTATCTAGGAATACCCTATTGCCACCAACCATGCCTTTATCTCTTTGTTGTACCATCTACTCTAATTTTTTTCTTAAACATCCACTTGCAACCAATTAGTTTCCTAGCTTCAAGCATATCAACCAAGTCTCAAGTTTTATTCTACTAAATGTCTTCATCTTTCTTTCATGATATTTTTTCAAGAGTTAATCTATTTAAAAATGAGATATCCTCCTATAAACTTTGGTTCATTATCAATACAAGCTAGAGAAAAAACACATTAACATTCAAGTGGAATATACCTTTCAAGTAACTTCCACTATCTTGTAGACCTTTTTCATAGTATTTAATAGTAGATATTATAGACACCTAAAATCTATACATGCATTTTATTCATCATCACACCAAATCTACCCCACACATCTAATTTTGACACTAGTCAATTTTATCATCCTTCTAATGCTAATTGAATAAGTGTTAACTATTTAATTAACTAATCCAACATTTCATAAATCATTAATTAAATAGAATACATTTATTTATTCAATTAATTTAATAAACTTATCCTTTTCCTCTAATGTGTTGACCTTAAATGAATAAATCACACTTCCTCAATATTCACCCATGAATTAAATAAATAATATTAATATTTATTTAATTTCTCTAAAGTGCCCCTCATTACTAATCGACTAAATAAATCTAGTTTAGTAAACTAATTAATCATTTGCACATTCCTCCAACAAATTTTTGATTAAAATAATCAAAGGTAAACCTTGCACAAGGCTCCAAGATCTTGCACAAATGAAACAAGTTTGACTTGGACGATAATGATGAGGTACACAATTATTGGTCTAACCTATTTTTTGGGTCTCTTAGGACACCTCATAAAAAAACACATTCATGAAATAATTTAAATAGATCATAATGATGGCAAAACAAAAGATTTAAATTGTGTACAACCTTGGCTACTTGACAATATAATTTACGTTGTAGAATATAAGATGTCATGTGAATAAGTAAAGTTAGAGTTCACCACTATGGGACCCTATCCCTTATTCTTATTTAAAAATTAACTCAAAATAAACACAAACTAAATAATAAATGACATGACATCCAAATTTTAGAATTACACTTTAGTTTTCTCTTGTTTATGTGAAAACTTTAAAGAAATAAAATATTAATAGATGAACATTTCAATAGGGGATGCATGTGAAGAAATATAAGAAATTGGGGTACTTTGTTTCTTTAATGGATAAGTGAGTGGATTTTATTTTTTGACATCCATGGGACCAAGCATTTAAGGGACCGAGAGCCACAAGCATGAGGCATTTTCAAACTTTTACAATGTTAGATTTTCTATGATGGATCTTGACAAAAAAAAACTTGTAATTTTGTTCCTCAAATAAGGTGTTAGGTTGTCTATTTTTAGGTTGTTTTCATACTAGATACATATATCCTCATAGGCTACACACTCCATGATGAAGTCGTTCTATCTCCATGACCCCTTTGTTGCAAAATAGACATGTTCTCCTTTCCCAATCTTCCTTGGATATCAAGTCCATCTATTGGTTTCACACCTAAGACATGATGTGATCTGATGATCTTCAACTGTGCAATTGACAATTTTGATTTCCCTTAAATTGCAGTTCCCAAATAATCTTTTTCATCATATTCCTAAGTGGGATTAAACTCTTTGACATAATAAATTTTCTTTCAACCAATTTATTTTAATCTTATAAGATTTTTGAAGCTCTAATTCCATGAAAGAGTTTTGAGCAACCCATAGGAGCCAAGAATCGCCTACAACCAAAATAACCTTCCACACAAGAGAGAAGCAATGAAAATGTTATGAAACCATAAAATTGATTAGATGGATACAAAATGATATAATACATTATTCATTTACAATGAAAAAACCTTTGAATATGTAAACAAGGGTGAAACATTAAGACAAAATAAGATTATTACAAATGTCTTAATTCTATTTACTTACGATATTAAGACACTCTTTCAATTTAATATTCCATTTACTTATCTATTTATCATTTTATTTCGCTCATCTTTTTCCTATGACTTAATTCCTCTGCATCCATTTTAGACCACCTATAATTATATAATCTCTATCACCTAACAATCAAAAGTCCTCTTTTTGGTGTACATGCTTTTAAGAAGCGAAAAGTAGTAAATGAGAATTTGGAGAGTCGATGCAGAAGTTGGACACTTACTTCGCTTCTTTAATGATTCCAACGCCTTCTCAAATGGCTTTATATTAAAAAAGCCCAAGGACAGTGCAGAATGTCCTACAGATGACGATGATGGCGGACACATCTTCCGTGTGTGACAAGGCTCCTGTGGGGGTTTCTGCTGCTGTGGGCATTTCTTTCATCTTAAGCTTATTAGTATGGCTTTACAATCATGCCGTGTATGGGACGAGGAGCTGTGGACCTCGTGTGTGGCCAATGGCGGGTATGCTTCCCTCCGTGTTTCATCATGTGAATGACATTTACGATTGGACGACGCAGATGTTGGCAGAGTGCGAGGGGACGTTGAGGTTCAAGCCTCCCTGGATGTCTAACATGCTTTCTCTCGTCACCACAGATCCCAAGAACATCGAGTACATTCTCAAGACCAAGTTTGGAAGCTTCCCAAAGGGTGCCCGCTACAAATCCGTCTTCGATGATCTTCTCGGCGATGGCATCCTCAACATAGACGGCTCTCAATGGGAGCGCGCCCGAAAGAGCATGAGCTCCATTATTCATTCTCTCACTTTCAAAGACAAGATGATCCACACCATTCAACAATCAGTTGACAACAAGCTGCTTCCGCTGGTGGACACCCTATCGAGAACAGGGGAAACGGTGGATCTTCAGGGCATTCTCGTGCGTTTTGGCTTGGATAACATGACTATGCTGAGCTTGGGCGTGGATCCGGGAAGCTTGACAATGGCAAATGGACATTCGGAGATTGCAGAAGCCATTGAACAAGCCTTGGATACGACAGTGCACAGGTGAACACCCTCTCAATCTTCACATATCTGTTAATGTATTTTGGTTTAAACGATACGTTCTAAGTTTTGATTTGTTTAGATGGTTTGGTTTAAATCTATTAAGGAAGGATCAATTGGAAGGAGGGTGATTGTCGCTACTGTTTGTGGATTCAATTGTGTGAGATTTTTTAGCATCAACATTTTGGATCTGATCCACCATCGCAATGTTATAGAGAGTGTGATTTCAGATGAGCCACCTAAACAAGTCAAAGTTAAAGATTGTGTTGTTTAAGTTTTTGATTTGTTTAGGTGGTTCAGTTTTAATCACATTAAGGAGAGATCTATTGGAAATAGAGTGATTTTCGTTTTTGTTTCCGGATTCGATTGTCTAAGATTTTTTAGTATCAATGCTTTGGATTTGATCCACCATTGCGATGTTGTAGAGAGTGATTTCAGATGAGTCACCTAAACAAGTCAAAGCTAAGAATGTGTTGTTTAAGTCATCTGCATTATACAATATGTTTTAAGCATTATACAATATATTTTAAATTGTATGATCTTGTAGATTCATTTTATGCATTTTGGTTTAACACAACACACTCTAAGCTTTGACTTGTTTAGGTGGCTTAACTTAAATCACACTAATAGATGGGTTTTGCTGGAAAAGAAAGTTTGGTTATTGTCGTCTTTTCTGGAATCAATTGTGTGAGATTTTTTAGCATCAATGTTTGAATCACATTCTATGATCCATCATCAAGATGTTAGAGAGAGTGACCTCAGATGAACCATTTGAAAAAGTCAAATCTTAGAATATGTTGTTTAAGTTCAATTGCATTATACAATGCATTTTAACTTATTCATTTTATGCAATGCATACTAAGCTTTGACTTCTTTAGATGTCTCGATTTAAATCACACTAATAGATGGGTTCTTTCAGAAAAGAAAGTGTGATTGATGGTGGTGTTTTTGGATTTGATAGTGTGAGATCTATTAGCATCAACATTTTGAATCAAGTTTTATGTCATCATTAAGATGTTAAAAAGAGTATGATTTCACATAAACTATGTAAACAAATCAAAACTTAAAACGTATTGATTAAAACCGACCGTGTTATGCAATAAATTTTAACTTGAATGACCTTGCAGGTTCATTATACCGTCTATTGTATGGAAAAGCATGAGATATCTGGGTATGGGCACAGAAGGGAAGCTGAAAGCGTCTCTGCAAATTATTAATGCATTTGTTGGCGGTGTAATTACGGCCAGACGGAAGGAACTGAGAAGAAGCGATTTCCAAGGGCAAGACTTATTGTCCTTAATGATGCGAAGCCAAAGTGAAAATACGGAGTGTGAGATGACAGACAAAGCCCTGCGAGACGCTACACTCAACTTCGTGCTGGCAGGAAGGGACACCACCTCCATCGCTCTTTGCTGGTTCTTCTTCCTGCTTTCGAAACATCCACTCGCAGAAGAAAAAATTCTGGTCGAAATCAGGCGGATCAGAGGAAACCGAACCAAATTATCCGGGGAGGAGGTGAAAGAGATGCATTACTTGCAGGCCACATTGGCGGAAACGTTGAGGCTGTACCCGTCGCTACCTATTAACTGGAAGCAGGCGACACAAGAAGAGGTTTTGCCTGACGGCACGCGGTTGAAGAAGGGCAATAATCTCATCTTCCCCATCTACTCCATGGGAAGGATGAAGAGCATATGGGGTCACGATTGTGCAGATTTCAAGCCCGAGAGATGGCTGAGAGAGGGTGTGTTTGTGGGTGAAACGGGATATAAATATCCGATCTTTAACGCAGGGCCGAGAGTGTGTCTTGGCAAGGATTTCGCATTCCTGCAAATGAAATGGGTTGCGGCTTCTCTCCTTCCTCTATATCGAATCCAGTTGGTTGACAAAGATCGCATCCCTACGCCACAGTTGGGGATCACGCTTAGTTTCGCCCACGGATTGCCAGTCACTATACATCCACGTTCGTGATTGCATCAGCTTCAAATATGTAATACATATGGGAGACTAGATCTATGAACATATATAGATAGAGAGACGAGAAAGATCTCTCGTCTTCAAATATATTTTATTTATTTATATATATGTGTATAGTATTTAAAGAGATGAGATCGCTGCAAAATATTGATTTGTAATAACTTATGGTCCATGGCGTAAGTTATGTCTATGCCCAATTTACTACTTTGTCAATCCACAACAATAATTGTTGGGCATTTAATGTTTTAGTATGTAAGTTTGTTTCTCAGTCATTACCAAGTCAATGTCATATGATAGTTGAAGAGAGAAAACATAAAATTTAATGTTTTAGTATCTGTTAAGTTTGTATCTCAACCACTACCAAATCAATGTCATATGATAGTTGAAGAGAGAAAACATATAATTTAATGTTTTAGTGTCTGTTTCGTTTGTATCTCAACCACTACCAAGTTAATGCCATATGATAGTTGAAGAGAGAAAACATAAAATTTAATGTTTTAGTATCTGTTATATTTGTATCTCAACCATTACCAAATCAATATCATATGATAGTTGACGAGAGAAAACACAAAATTTAATGTTTTAGTATTTGTTAAGTTTGTATCTCAACTACTACCAAGTTAATGCCATATGATAGTTTAAGAGAGAAAAAATACAAATTTTCACTAATATATGAGATAATTAAATAATAAATTGATTAATTTAAAAAAAAACTGTTTGAATTAAATTTTTGAAATTGATAAAGGAAGAAATAGATGTTTAGTTTTTAGTTTTAGATGTATCAAATAGAGATCTTGGTAGTTAGGATTTTATATAAGAATTGAAAATTGTATATAAATATATGATAATTTATTGATGATTTAATGGTCCAACTCCAACCCACATGGCATAAATAATCTCTCCTCATTAATGGAAATCTTAGTTGCATCTTTTGTACCCTCGCTCGTGTTTACCATTCTTGCAAATCACCTACTTAGCTTGCACATTTCCTCACATTCTTGCACATTCTATCACTTATAATTAAAAAGCTCCTCTTTTTGGCATACATGCTTTTAAGAAGCGAAAAAGAGTAGATGAGTATGTGGAGAGTCGATGAAGAAGTTGGACACTTAAATTCGCTTCTTTAATGGTTTCAACGCCTCCTCAAATATATTCGACAAAAGCCCAAGGACAGTGCAGAATGTCCTGCAGACAATGATGACAGTGGACACATCTTCCATGTGTGACAAGGCACCTGTGGGGGTCTCTGCTGCTGTGCGCATTTCTTTCATGCAACTTTATTATTAGTATGGCTTTACAATCGTGATCAGGAGAGGTTGACTTTTCATCATGGAGTGTTCAGCGTATAAAGATATTCGGAATAGTTATGTGAACACTGTGCAGGTTGATAATTTAAATATCCTGTTTGAAGAGTCAAGGTTAGACAAAACTGCAAACTTCCTCATCAAAATACACTGTAAAAAGGTTGATCTCAATCGGAATTTATAAACTGTCTAGGACCTTTCTGTGGAGGCTCTTGTACTGCTCTTAGGTTCCATAGACTTCTTTAACCTCTGAACGTCATTAAAATATTTCATTTCATAACCAGCACATTCTAAATGTTACCATTTTGATGGTCGGTGTGGGCCCCTTTAATCCGTTCCGTTTGGTGTCTGTGATCGTTCTTTCTTTAAGACTTTTTCTCCCGCCCATATTATCCCCATCAGTAACAAACAGGTTTCCGATCGGAAAAGATTTCATTTGCACACATACTCAAGGAGAAATGGGAGTACAATGGTCCGCCGGTATATAACTTTTCCATAACTATTGCTTGCACTACGTAGATTATAATTTCAATGTTTCTTGTTTCTATTTATCCTATGAATTCGTGGTGTAGCTAAAGAGAATAAGAGAGAGTAGGAGGCTTCTGTCATTAAACGTTGGAAACTTGCGTGCGTGATATTGGGATTAGACGCCATGATGCAATCTGCGCTTCTCAACGCATTCCTTTGTGGCAATGAAAACAGAAGCAAGTGTCTAGATTTGGTGGATTCCTTCCACGCTTTCCGCCTTCATTTCCTCTCTCACTATCTTTTGATCTTCTTTACCTCCTAAAACGTCTCTACCCCACTGGAATACAAAAGCTTATTTTCACTGCTTTGGTCTTCGTATTTTTTCTGTCCTTATAATAGGGGTCTTTCTACTTTCTGTCTGCTGACACTCTGATCTGTTATATTCATTTGGTAACATATACTAAATTCCGGTACTAAATATTATTTTCAGAATAAAAATTGCAACTGAGCACTCTCATGCTGCCATTGCCAGGTTTAGAATGCGTTTCGTTTTATAAGTTGTTTTGATCGATGATAATTTTGGGGGCCGTATGTGTAAACTGTGTTTTTGTTTTATGCAGTTAAATAAAACTGTGAAGACATCTCTGGATTAATGTTTAAAGCAATGATATTTACATTTAATTTGGTGGTTTTTCATGATTTTTTTTGTAACATTTAAAAAAAAATTGTGGACATATGCAAGTTTTATTCAAATGATGGAGTATATTTGTGTGTAATATTTGGTTCTAGAAAAATTCATTGCCAGCAATTCACCAAGGAAAATTCACCGTCAACAATTCTCCGTCATGGAAAATTCACCGTCAAGTAAAATTCACCCCACGAATTAACCGCATTAATTATTTTTAATATATATTTCAAAAACTTCGATTTTATTAATGCGGTGGGATGAATTTGCCTGATGCCTTAATATTTATTGTATTTGTGTATTTATTTTACTTTCAGTAAAAAAAAATTAAGTGATATAAATTGGGGACAAAATGAATATAAAAGAATGGAAAAGATGTTTACCCAAAAAACTAAAAATAAAGCTAGAAAAGCAATCAATGTTAAGTAATTGTGAGCATTTGATGTCACGGTTAGTCATGTGTTATTGACAAATAGGAAACAAACTAAATCTCCATTTGAATTTGTAGTGGGGCCTTGGCCACATTTGAAAGTCAAACTCACCCCTTTGAAGAGCTCTCAGATTTTTCATAGAGGCTAATTTCTTAAATTATTTAATGAGTATATTGGATGGAGTATATTTAATGGGTATATTGGAAGGAGTTTCCTATTTCTTAAAATATTCAAAATATTGATTCCTCTCCTTTCTATCATATTGGGGCATGACCAAGCACTAAAGTGGGGGGTTAGCATTCTCCAATCTCCAAAGACAATTAAGGATGGCTTAGGATCGAGGAAGTTTCTACATGGTTTCACATAGATAACTAACATTATCTGGATGCTTCTATAAGCTTTAGTCTATTGATGTAGATCTAAGAGTACTCATCCACATAGCCTATATGTGCATTTTTTATTTTTTGTATTTCTAGATGTATCATGATAACATTCATGTTATTTGTGATTTGTTTTATCCATATGTACATATACAAATAAATTAGCATTGTAATCTCACATTTTATCAATGAAAATATTAAAGGTTTTGATGGCTAGTGGATTTACCCTTAGTAAACGTTTATTAGCAGTGAAGGAGACCTCAAGCCATCTCATAGGTTATTCAAATATGTACCAAATTTTTACTAGTATCGCTCCTTTATTTTGGTTACTATTAATTTTCCTTTTTATAAGTATTAATTTAAATGATCAAACATCTTTTATCTATTAATTTAATTGGTTAATGATCTTTGATCTATATTATGAGTGCTGACTTCATAGCTTTTCTATCCATCACCATGATGATAACTCTATGCCACCACTCAAAATTGGACCTAGGCCTTGAAATCTATCACCTGCATGTTATTGTTGAAAGTTAGCTAACCATATGATACAATGATATACTTATTTTGGTAGAGAATACTCACAAACTCCTTCCAAGATAGAGTAATGATAAGATTATTGATAATTGGGCCATAGGTTTTATAATTCGAGTGACTAACTTACAATGAATGGGATAAGTTAGTTTAAGTGAAAAATTATCCTCTACCTATGCCCTCATAGAGTCCTTGATTTAACCCCAGTTGTGATACCAAGAAGTCAACTCTTATATCAGTATTTGTTCAAAATTTTAATATTAGAATATACCAAGATGTTGATCTAAGCATACTATTTGAAGGTTTTATGACCTTGGATAATTAATCTAGTCACATTACACGAAAGGTATCTATTAAATTCTTCAATTTTTTGTATTAGTTTGGGGTTAATGAAAGGAATTCAAGTAAGTTGAAGCAACTTCTTACACCATTCTAAGTGGGGGAAATACTATAAAAAAATTCTTACAAACCCTTACTAATTACAATTTTTAGATGCAAATACATA
Organism: Sequoiadendron giganteum; assembly: GCA_007115665.2. Lineage (NCBI taxonomy): Eukaryota > Viridiplantae > Streptophyta > Pinopsida > Cupressales > Cupressaceae > Sequoiadendron > Sequoiadendron giganteum. Next base: position 677,509,859 of record CM021100.1, on the reverse strand, counting down.
TAACAAAATAAATATGCAATAAAATAATATACCATAACACTAGATATACATGGGGGAAAACCTTTCAAGGGAAAAAACCCACAAAACAAAATAACAACCATTTGTATTATCAACAATTGAATATGGTTACAATACAATCTCCATAGCTAAGTTGATAAACATGATTCTTCAATCAATGACAAGTTTCTGAAAATAATTCGACAACATAACTGTAATTGTAAATATTTTCATCCTCTACATACAAAGGCACAAGTACCCAATATATAATTTACAATGCACTTGATGAAAAGACATCCAATGCTAAAATGACCCTCTTTGACATGCATAGTGCCTACATACATGTAATATCCTTGCATGCAAACCATCAAGCCATAGCTAAGATCCACCTATATCATATTGTTCTTCAATTCCAATGCCTTCTTAACATGCACAAACCATTTTATGCAGCACACCTTGCATGTATGCAAACCCCTTGCACACATAGGAACCTCAATCACATGGGGCCAACCTATCATTAATTTTTCATATTTGCTTCTTACATCATCATAATCTATCATTAAATAAACCAATCAATAAATCTATAATAACCAGTCATAAGAACTCTTATAACATGACATATGCCACCATTTTAGCTTCAAATTTGGTTCCACAAAGTGGGATACCTATCTCTACACAATTACCTTGCATGTTATCCTAGTCACCCCCATGTAGGATGCCACCTCAACTAGTAGGTCCCACAAAGTGACATGGCATAGTAGAAAAATAAACTTAGGCCCATAAAATAATTAATAAATCAATAAATTTAACATTATAAGACTTTAAAAGGTTGAGACACATTAATCCCAACAATCAATTTATCAACACATAAGAGACACATTGAATCCATATGAGTTGACATCTACCCATAAACATATACATACAAACTAATATAAAATAATAAGGAATCAAAGTCTTCATTTCATTTAAGGTTTATTTAAAAATGCATAAGTTATTAGAAAAAGATTAAACCCATATTAGTATAATATCTTAGTTTTAATTACATAACCTTTTCATATAGTACCACTTGTAAATCTTATCATATTATTGTCCACCTAGCCAACATAAAGAAAAAAATATAACATATTGGTAATACTTACCATTAATTGCCCCTAGTTAACAAAGGCCATCCTAGAGGTTATATCTCAAACTTAACATAGATAGAAGTACATACAGAAAGTGAATCACCCATACATACTAAAAAAAATTCACATCGTCAAATCACAATGGCTTCATAACTCATTCATAGCCAAGTCCTTGCCAAGTTTATCATGTGCTTTTATTTCTTGCAAGGACCTACCTCCTTAATTTCAAGACGCTAACTATACAATCCTATACTTATCACAACTAGCTAAGACACCATGCCATATTTTTTTCACACAAAGCTTTGATTATTTTAGTTCCGACAATTCTAGAATTATTTCATGTCATATTTTTTCACACTCACTAAAACCAAACAAGGATAATTGGGTGATCCCACAATAGTGGTTTACAATTTTTTACCAAACTAGACACTGAAATTATTATTTTTAACTAAATCTTCACATTCGGGCACCTATATCGGCTAAACCATGAGGAATTTGAAGATGATGAAAACTAGAGTCTCATCAAATTTTGTCTGTAGATTCTAGAAATATTTTTTTCAAAATTTTTGAAATAAGATTGCACTTTTTTTTCCATCTCCCACGAAAATTGGTTTTTTTCAGAAAATAACATTTTCAAAAAGTGACGCTCACCGTATACAACATAGATTTTTTTGTATGAAGGATAAAATCCTATTTTTTTCGAATTTAGATTTGTAACTATTATATCTAGCACTTTCATTTGGTATCATAGTTTTTTATTGAATATTTTTTCCTTAATAGAGTTTTGAAGTCAACCCAATTGCAATTCAGACATAGGCAGACTGTATACAACATAAATTTTTCTATATGTATCGAAATTCAATTTTTTTTTTTTTAATGAATCAAGGACATCAATACCCAGCACGAACATATTTTTAAAAAAATTATTTTGATAATTTTCTATTTTTCCACCTGTGCAAAACAGAGAGCTTGATTTTCGATGAAAAACCTATGTTTAATAAAACTAAAAAAACACATACATAATAAAACCAAAATATATTAAAATTATATTCATGATATAGCTAATTTTTAGGACTACCATAATCATTTGAAATAAATTTTAAATGAATTCATTTGATCCCCCAAAAGGTAAATCAAAAGTGATTTTTTATTAGCATTTTGATAGGTGTAAAGGAGACTCATTTATAGGTATGGTTTAAAACTAGCGAGGTTCTATCCAAGGGGGTTTGATCTAAAGTGGTTTGATCAAACCCTCTTCAATTGGAATCCTTAAAATGGAACTTTTAAAGGCTTAAATCATTATATTTTCTAAAAATATGTGATTTAAGCAAAAAACAGTTCCTCTTAGAAATTGTAAACCAGCTTTGTGGGATCACCCAATTGTATATGTTATTCGTGACAATATTTTAACTTACATTTGGCAAGGTTATGTTAGTGATACTATATATATTTTGGGATTATCTCCAAGCTATATGTGTGTGGTATTGAATTTTTAAGTGACATTAAATTATCATGAAAAGTCTCTTACATGATATGTGACTAGCCAATTCATGATTACTATCTTGTAAGAGTGAAATTTTAGAATTATACATGAAATGATCTTAGTCTTGATACTCTTACCCTTGAAGAGATAATCCTCTTTTCTTTCATGGTTGAATTTTAATTAATGCCTAACAAAAAGGTGGAAACATTCATTATAAAACCAAAAATGGATGTTCCAAAAACATTTCCACATTCAAACATCAATAACACAATAAAATTCTAGTTTTTTCTTTGCAACTATACTAGGGGGAGTTTGATATCAAGCATCACATTCTCAAACCTTGTAGTAGGTGTTAAGCACCAAAATATCTTATCGTATATATTTTATAAGGGATATGGCTCCTACTTGACAATTGTAGCTCTATCATGATAGCTAGGCGAGGAATTTCAACACATGAAAATCTATCAATCTTAGCCCTAAAAGTTTTAAGAAAATATAAGGTAATTAATGATATAATAAAGAGAATCTAATGGTGCATTCAAAGTAGGCCATATATCCAATGGTCCTTGTTCAAACCTTCATTCTAAATTACCTTCTTTCCATCCTTTAAATTTAAATTCTTGACACCAAATATTAGTTTGAAAGATACTAAAGGGTTTAAATGTTTCAAGGAGGGTTTGGAAGGGTTTTAGATAGTCCAAAACAAATTCTAAGCCATTACCAATACTATTTAATGGATTCATGAGAGTTTTAAGGGGGGTGGGGGTGATCCCACAATGCTGGTTTACAATTTTTGGTCAAACTGGATACTAAAATAATTTTTTCTAACTAAATCTTCACTTTCAGGCACCTATAGAGACTCAACCATGAGGAATTTGAAGATGATGCAAACTAGTGATTTGTGAAATTTTGTCTTTAGATTCTAAATATATTTTTTTCAAAATTTTTGGAATTAGATTGCACTTCTTTTTCCATCTCCTTCGAAAACTAGTTTTTTTGAGTAAACAACATAAAAAGGAGTGAAGCTCACCATATAAAACATAACGTTTTTTCCATGAAAGATAAAATTCTTTTTTTTTTTAATTTAGATTTATAACTATGATATCTAGTGCTTTCAATTGGTCTCATAGTGTTTTATTGAATATTTTTTCCTTAATCAAGTTTCAAAGTCAAACCAATTACAATTCAGACATAGGCGGATTGTATACAATGTAACTTTTTTTGTATGTATCGAAATTCAATTTTTTTTTGTTAGATCAAGGACTTCAATATCTAATGCACTCATATTTTTCAATTTTTTTGATAATATGCTATTTTTCCACATGTGTAGAATAAAGAGTTTGATTTTCAGTGAACAATCTATGTTTAATAAAACTAAAAAAAGAAATACATAATAAAACCAAAAAATATTAAAATTATATTAATTGGATAGCTCATTCCGAAGACTACCATAATCTAGTTGGGTATGTGAAGTCTCCTCCATTTTCATCCTCAACCCAAGCTTCGAAGTGCAAAATTCTGGACTTTTTTGGTGCCTGAGGGGGAGAAGGGGGGAAAAGGGGGGTTTGAGCGAACCCCCTTTCCTTTAGCATTTTATTTGTTCTTTTTTTGTGGAAAATAAGGGGCCAAAATTTAATGGGTTCGCTTGAACCATGGTTCGAGCAAACCCTTTTTTGGTTCGCTCGAACCAAATAGTTTGTTTGAACCCCAAAAAGCAAGATTTTTTTGCATGGGGTCATTTTTTGCAACTTTTCCTTCCTCACTTGAATTGTAAACCACTTTTGTTGGTTTACCCAGGGGTAATCTCATGGTTAAAACTTATAGAATTTTCTAATGTGTGAATGATAGTAACCTAGTGTAAAATGTCTCCTTAAAAACTCAAATCAAGAATTCTAAAGATAGTAACCTAGAAACTATCTAGGAAATAGAATACATAAGAGAGGTGGATTGAGAACCCAAATCACATATTGATACCACGAAATTAATACCTCATATTGGAAAAGTTCTAACTAGTTGAATATTTAGATCTTACAATCTCATCAACTCATCAAGAACCAAACAAAACTAGAACACTTAAGGCTAGGAGAACATTTGATAAATAAAATTGAAAAGAAACATAGGGATTCATCATGTTTTTGGGAAAGATAACAACATAATCTTGTATTATTAGGATGGATGTTATCTTTTTAAGTAGGTGTAGATATGCATTTTATGTAGAATATGATGAGCTTCGAAAGTGAATAGAATCACATGATTGTTCCATTAAATTTCATAAGGAAAACAATAGCTAGAGTACAAGTCTATATAAAAAAAAAAGAACTTGATGAATTATATCAAATTACTTCCAACACTTAAACTATGTTAGATCAAGCACTTGAATGAATCTTGAACTAGGAAAGTGACCATTGAAATATGGTTTGTGAATAATACTTGTAAGAAAAAGCATGCAAAATATATAAAATATGCCTTAATGCACTATCATGTACAAGGCTATATGAGATGTGTTCCCTAAGGTACTAATAAAGTCTAGGCCTACATGTTGGAGTAGTAATTTCTCCCACACCACAAATATTAAATGTTATGGGCACAAGACGAGTTTAAATTATTTGTTTCAATGGAAAAAAAATGGTAAAAGGGTAAAGATTTAGAAAGATTTTTTTTGGAAGAAGAACTAATGGAAGTGAAGAAATTTAATTCTAAATTATTGAAAGATTTAGAAAAGGTTTCAATAGAAAAAATTAGACATTTGTTAAGAATTTATGATCTTGAAATTAAATTAGATAAAGTTAAATATGAGAATGAAGAGATTGAAGAAAGATTAAAGTTGTTTGATGAGGTCAAGAAGAAGAATGAAGATTTAAAATAAAGGTTATAGAGGTTAGAAGAGGAAAACAATTTATAGAAGAAAGAAATATAAAAATTGAACGAAGAGAATGACCAGTTAGTACCATGTAATGAGTGCTTGAAATTAAAACCACTAGTTTGTGATATTTCATATGAAAAATTATTTGTGTTATTCGGCTAAAGATTCTTTTGATGAAAATTGTAAGAATAAAGATGTTGAATCTATAAATCTTGATAATGAGAAAAATATTGGTTTGAAAATAATGAGATATAAAGGACAATGATTAGAAAAGTATGAACAAGGAATAAAAAAGCCTACTGATCCAGTTATGAGGCCAAAGTATGAAGGTCTTGGATATGTCACAGGTAAAGGAAATGATGTTACAAATATTACAGGTTCAAGCAAATTTGTTCATGGAATGCATTATGTGTAGTGTTCTCATTGTAACAAGAAATGACATACAAAGGATATTTTTTGGGATTTACATCCTTGTACCACATGTGGTTTGAAGAATCATTGTGAAAATATATGTTGGAAAAGTAAGTGGAATAGTGAATCTATGATAGGATGCATGCAAATGAATTGCGGATGGATTTTTGGATTGAATTGTCAACATATTACAAGTATGTTGAAAATGTTTCTCAATTATAGATGTTCATATGTCAAAGATGATAGTAATAAAGCAAGGTTTGAAGGTTTGAGAAGCATGACAAGACATCAAGAAAAATGGAAAGCTACAAATGGTGAGTTTGCAGGAAGAGTACTTTCACATTGAATATTTGAAGATCAAAGTTTGAAGGTCTGCCATAGTATTAGCAGAGAGAGTTGAAAAGAAAAGATCCACATATCTTGAAGATAGTTTGAAGGTATCATTTAAGTAATTCTAAAGACTTGGTTGCAACCACCAGAGAGACAAAATTTGGGAATGGTAAATGTTGAAGCATGTGTGATAGAATTTAAGGGGGAGTGTTGGAGTAGTAATTTCTCCCACACCACAAGTTTTAAATATTATGGTCACAATTATTTAATGAGGAAGAAATTATTAAATGTAATGATCTAGAATAATTTTGAGATAATGATAAGAAGGAAAATGAATTAAATATTTGTTAGTGAGGCAAGTTTACCCAATCTATCTAGTTAGATCTAGAATGATCATCGTATCTCTCTAAGACCTTTATAAAAAGAGGCACATGTAATCAGTTTGAATCAAGCAATGGAATACATGTGGTGCAACAACACATTGGGTAAATCATTGTTTTTTGTTTGATTTCATTTATGAGTTTATGTGTGTTAATCTATCTCCATCCACCACCATCACTACATAGGTTAAAATTTATTAAGAGATAATAATGTAAACCCCAAAAAATAAATCATCAAAGTAAATAATAACAAAACTCTTTGAGGTAAATTCTAATATAGTCTTCGAAACCACTATTTTATGGCTCTTTGCAAAATTCAATGATCTAAAGTCTAAATAATTTAAGTATGAGAGGTTGTCAAGCTTGAATTAGTTATAGTAAGTCTTAGAGTCCCTTCATGATAATTTATCTATCAAATCTATCCTTCAAGACTAGATTCATTTGTAATATTGAAGCCTAATTTACTATCCAAGTCTTAATAACTCCTAGTTCCATCAATTCCTTGCAAAAATTCTTGATCATGGATGTCGTAGAGTAAATATTTAACATGGACACATGTCCCCAAGAGGAAAGAAGCATTGGAAAGAGTCCTAAGTCAAGACAAAACTCCATTCATTACTCTATCAATTGAAATCTAAGTCATTGATTGACCAAATTTAATTATGCAATGATGCCTATTATCTAAGTAGAATATGAATGTTGCCCTTGTTAAAAACTAGAACTAAAATTATGCTAAATTAAAATTACAAGGAGCCTCACATCCACTAGGAGTTTTAGCAATAAATAATTCTCACATTCAAACCTGAGATCTTGAGTAAAATTAAATTTATAAATACACGGATATGTAGAAAATTTTAAATAGAATCAATCACATGTCAAGATTGAAATTGAGCACTCTAAAAAGTTAAAATTTTCAAGGATTATTATGCCCATGGTATGCTGTTATTCATAATTACATAATACTTTTGGAATTAAAATCTTGAGCATGTCAGAATTAATGAAGTTCCCACATTTGTAGCAAGTACTAGTGGATTTTCTAACTATTGATGTCCCCAATTGAATTTGTATCGTTTGATCTACTAGAGTGAATATTCACACACACATTTTCATAGATAAACGAAGGTTGGAAGATAATTGTTAGTAAGTTCAAACTCGAGTGCACACATTTGTCAAAGTTAGTAGGCGACTTAGATCTATGGAACTCTAGAGATAAATCATTTAAGTTCCAAAACCAAGCTCCCAAATAAATTAGGATTGATAATATGCTTGTGCCTAAGATGTTGAGAGTCAAGAAACCCAACAATTGAATGCATTTCATGTGTGTGTAATTTCTTAGAGGACTCTTGCATCCATTGAGCCCACACATCTAAGGCCATTAAATTTTTGGACCTAGACACCTAATTAAACTAGGTTGTATAAAATATTTCACGTACATAAGCATAATTAAAATATGCCAAATATGATTAGGATTTAATGAATGTGAGAATGTACCATTTGGAGTTGGCCACATGTTCCCATACTAATTCTATTAAAATTTGATGGTTCAAACCAAATTAAATCTTGTCATAAGACCCATCTCTTAGATGTCACCCTATGTTAAGATAAAATAAGGACTTTTTAAAACCTAAACACAAATGCCTAATAGCAATATTGTTATCAAACCTAAGAAGCCAAGTATGTTGATCCAAGAGAATTTTTGGATGAATTTTCATAGGGATATATTGATGTTGTAATATTACATTTCTTTCTATAATGTGGGAAAAAACTTAAGAAGTTCAATTAAGTAAATAGTCTAATTTTTTCCAAGTCTATTGGGTTGTTCTATATGGTATCAAAGCATGGTTTCAAACTAACGACCTAATGGACCATTAAGGATAAAATTTTAGGTTTAGTTTTGAGATTGATTACAAATAGATCATGTAACTACTCTATTGATGCAAGTAGTAAGAAAGTTAAAATTCAAAATAAACAATAGGTTTATATTTGTGGTTACATTAATTTAATTTCAACACGAGACATAAGAGAGAAAATGGTAGGATAAGAGTGGTTCTGAGATGAGTTACTATATTTTTCATACATGTCTACCAAGCAGTTGCAACTACCTCTACAAAATGCCTCTACACTTTATGCTTTGTGGATGTCCACATCTTGTTCCAAAGATCCCATTTGGCATAGACTAGGAGGATGGTAGAAAAGGTTGTAGAGTCTGGTTTTACACCTGTCCATTGCATTTGCCATATACTGGGAGGATGGTAGCAAAGGTTGTAGATTCTGGTTTTATACTTTTCCATTGCATTTGGTTGGAAGTTTCTGAAGCATTTCAACAAACCCATTTTGTTAACATCCTGCAATCAAGGCATTCCATGAGAACAGTGCGTTTGAGGCATCCTGTCAAATAGTTTAGGTGTGTTGTCTATGTTTCCACATTTTTGCATATCTTACAATCATGTCATTCTATAAGTAATTCTTGGAGGCATTCTATAAATAATTCTTGGAGTCATTCTGTCAAATAGATCACGTCCCTTGTCTATGCTTCCACATTTGGCATACATATTTCCCAGGGTAGTTGCAGCTATAACATATAACAAAATTCCTCCATCATTTATCCTATAATGGATGTCCATACCCCGTTCTAAAGCTCCCATTTTTGCACAGGCTGTGAGGTTGCTAACAAAGATTGTGGAGTCTGTCTTTAAACCTGTGAATGTCATTTGGTTTAAAGTTTCTCAATCCTTTTTTCAAATGTATTTGGTGCATATCTGGCAATCATGGTATTCGATGAGACCATAGTTCTTGAAGGCTTCCACATTTTGTATACATGTCTACCTGAGCTTTTCCATCTGTAATATCTTGAAAAAAATCATCCTTCCATTATGCTTTGATGGACACCGATACCTGTTTCAAAGCTCCCATTTTGGCATAGGCCAGAAGTACGCCAACAAATGAAGACTGATCGGAGCTGTTGTACATGGAGAACTTATGAGCAAAGTTTAAATTTAAACTTGCGCAGGATAAATAGCCAATGAAATAGATAAGGCGTAGGGGATGGGTTAGGGGGACCCACACCGGCCACCTAAGCGGTCAATGCTTAGAGTGTGTTAGTTAAACCCGACCGACGAGGAGTTGTGGACCTCGTGTGTGGCCAATGGCGCGTATGCTTCCCTCTGTGTTTCATCATGTGAATGACATTTACGATTGGATGACGTAGATGTTGGCAGAGTGCAAGGGAACGTTGAGGTTCAAGCCTCCCTGGATGTCTGACATACTATCTCTTGTCACCAAAGATCCCAAAAACATCGAGTACATTCTCAAGACCAAGTTTGGGAGCTTCCCAAAGGGTGCCTGCTACAAATCTGTCTTCGATGATCTTCTCAGCAATGGAATCCTCAACATAGACGACTCTCAATGGGAGCGTGCCCGAAAGAGCATGAGATCCATTCTCCATTCTCTCACTTTCAAAGACAAGATGATCCACACCATTCAACAATTAGTTTACAACAAGCTACTTTCGCTGGTGGACACCTTATTGAGAACAAGGGAAACGGTGGATCTTCAGGGCATTCTTGTACATTTTGGCTTGGATAACATGACTATGCTGAGCTTGGGCGTGGATCCGGGAAGCTTGACAATGGAAAATGGACATTTGGAGATTGCATAATCCATTGAACAGGCCCTGGATATGACAGTGCACAGGTGAACACCCTCTCAATCTTCAAATATCTGTTTTGTATTTTGGTTTAAACAACACGTTCTAAGTTTTGATTAGTTTAGGTGGTTTGACTTAAATCATATTAAGGAGGGATCAATTGAAAGGAGAGTGATTGTTGTTGCTGTTTGCGGATTTGACTGTGTGAGATTTTTTAGCATCAACATTTTGGATCTGATCCACCATCACAATATTATAGAGAGTGTGATTTCAGATGAGCCACCTAAACTTGTCAAAGTTAAGATTGTGCTGTTTAAGTTTTTGATTTGTTTGGGTGGTTTAGTTTAAATCACATTAAGGAGGGATCTATTGGAAAGAGAGTGATTGTCCTTTGTGTTTTTGGATTTCATTATGTGAGATATTTTTAGTATCAACGCTTCGGATTTGATTCACCATCATGATGTTGTAGAGAGTGTGATTTTAGATGAGTTGCCTAAACAAGTCAAAGCTAAGAATCTGTTGTTTAAGTCCACTACATTATACAATATATTTTAACTTGTATGATCTTGTAGATTCATTTTATGCATTTTGGTTTAACACAACACACTCCAAGCTTTGACTTGTTTAGGTGGCTTAACTTAAATCACACTAATAGATGGGATTTTCTGGAAAAGAAAGTTTGGTTGTCATTTCATTTCTAGATTTAATTGTGTGAGATTTTTTAGCATCACTGTTTGAATCAAATTTATATGATCCATCATCAAGATGTTAGAGAAAGTGACTTCAGATGAGCTGTTTGAAAAATTCAAATCTTAGAATATGTTGTTTAAGTTCAATTGCATTATACAATGCATTTTAACATATTCATTTTATGCAACACATACTAAGCTTTGACTTGTTTAGGTTCCTAAATTTAAATCACACTAATAGGTGGGTCCCATTAGAGAAGAAAGTGTGATTGGAGGTGGTGTGTAATGCCCCGCCACCCAACCCTAGAGGAAGTTTCAATTCACTACAAAAGTGTACTAATTTTTTTTTTTATTAAAGTGAATTAAACATACATGTTCACCTATAATTGACAACATCCCTTAAGGCTACGTAAGTGAGATTACTTAAATCCCCATTAACATACATCATTTAAATTACATTGCAATAAATAACACAAGTAGTAAGCATTCATTCAACATAAATAAATAACAAGATAAGAATATAATATCCACAACATATATCCATTACATGATTACAACCCTCATTCCCAGAATGAGTCAAAATACATAAGTGTTACAATTACATACATCCACCTCATAATTACAAGAGGGGTAAAAATAACTCATTACAATTTGAATTACAACAGTGCTAGAAAAGAATAATAAGATTCGCGAGTTGTCCAACTGGATGTCTCACCTCCACGAACTGAAGATCAATGGGGACCCAACGGTTTATGGTGCATGTTCCACCCAACCTAGTGGTACCCGAAGGCCCACCCCCCATGCTAGGAGATAGTAACAATGCAACATGGAGAAGAAATCTACTACCTCTAACCAAAGGCAGACTCATACTGACACATACTGACTCAACCAAACATATGCACAATATAAGTCTAACACTAACATGGTTACATTGCTTCCAGACATATTATAATCAGGTGTGATAAAGATTCCATACACACAACACAAACTCAATGTTATCCTAGATAGAGTGTCATCGCAAGGTTTGTCAAGAGATCTCCTCTAGGCATTCTTCATAGGTTTTGGTAATCTTGGTGACCTCAATCGAATCTCGGCCCTCATACTCACTCAAGCGGAATCAACTACCTCTCATAAGGACAAGATGGTTGACCTTGCCATTCAAGGCCTTCTCACTCACCCCAAGTCTATACAAGTCCTTGTGTCTGTGAGTGAGGTTAATTTATCTTGATTAATGTGAATGCATCCTAATCATCTAAGTACATTACTTTAATTATCACTTATTAAAAACACTTCTGAAGGTTACCCAGTTTACCTCTTTGGGCTCCGGCCCCTAACAAAAGCCACTCTTCTAATGGATAACACACTACTCAAATCTAGACTCCAAGGGTAACTCAAGTGCTATAGAACTAAACAACACAATCTCTCCTATTCTAGGAGGCGACAATAAGGAAATCCACTCCAACACTTGGAGGAAAACAAACTCATAAAGCACTACCCAAGGGAAAAACGAACATTAACTTAACAAGGGAATCAAATCCTAACCTCTGGAAGACTTTACAATTAATAAATCAATCACCCATTCCCAAAGCAATCAACATAAGGGAAATCAATATAACTAAAAACTAACAATGAAAAATACTATATTTGGATATCTTAAATCCATATTCTTAGCTAATGCTTTTTGCAGAAAATTGAACTAATAACCATTCAAATTTCCATTAAACAAATAAATCCCTCTTTTAAATAAATATTTTTCACAAACTTAAATAACAATGCATAAAAAACATTTCAGTTAACCCACTACCTAACTTCTTGCATGCATTAAAGTGCCTAACAAAATATTAAAAGATATATATATAATTCTCATACCTGGTTTGAAATTCTAAACTAAAATAAAAAAAATAAAATCTGTATTTAATACTCATTATAGGCCTCTGTTTTATAGTAATTACCAGTCAGAGACAAATTAATTAATTAATTTATAATTTTAGCAGACACCACTAATTCCTAAAATACAATATATTTATATTAATAATTATATATTAACATTTAATATATATAAAAACCAATTCTATGCAATTAAAATTAAACAAAAGAACTTAATAATAAAAATCTAAAGTTAAAATACAAATTCCAAAAAATAAAATAATAAAGCTTTAGATACTGTTGAAAATTTTTTTGACAGTGGTGGGACCGAATGGATGGTACCGCCGGTACCCCTACACAGACTTACACCAACATACCTTCGCTGTTGCCGATTGTACGTTGTACATCGACCAACGATCATTGGGGAGGCTGCACCTCCCATGGGGAGTGCGTCCCCCAAGTGGTGGGCGCACTGCCCATGGTAGGTACATCCTTCCCTTGGGAGGAGTGGGTGGTGGGGGTTTGACCTCCCCACCTACCATTATATCAAATGTTCCTTGTTTTTTAAAAATAAAAAAAACTTTTATGATATTTCGAATACCAATAAACAAATTCATAAAAGAAATCAACGAGTTTCTTTTGAAACTCGTTTCTCAATATTGTCGTACGAATGACGTTTTCTCAGAAAGACAAATAACAATATTATATATATAATCTTAGATCTTAAACATAAATATATTTGTAAATATATATTATGTGTATTTATATTCGAAAATATAATACATATAATATATATTTACACAGATAATATTACTGGTAATATCGAGAAAAAAATAAAATAAAACCAATAACAGGAAATCAATTAAATTTTTCCAGAATATCTTTCAAAATTTCAAGAGGTGCAAATTTAATTTCCTTTAAACCATTCCTTCAATTTTTCAAATAATTAAATATAGGAAAATTAAATAGATCTTAATTTTATTTATTTATTTTTTCCATACAAGGTTTTCTATAGAGGGTTTGTGTTTTTTGAAGAACAGATCTGGATGTTTTCAAAAAAGTTAAATTCTTCATGCTACAACCTAAATGTTTGAAGCACAATTTCTAAGGTTTAATTCAACAATGAATTTCAACAATCAGATTCATAAACCTAATAAATTGCATTGAACAAAATAAGAACAAAACCTAGAATCTGAAGCTACAGAAGAAGATGAATTTTTTTGATGCAAGCCTTCTCTAAGAATTTCCTCAAACGTGCAACGAATCCAATCCAAAACCAAAAACTGTTTCAAACCCTTCTTTGTGCAAATTTTCAAGATTCCTTCATTGCTCTGAAAAATGAATTCTCCCCCAAAAACTTCTCTCTCCAAAATTGAAAACATGCATTCCACATAAATCAAAAATATCTAATACAACCCTAATTCTCATTGCATGCAAAGTTGAGAATTAGATATTTATTTCCTTTCCCATTTTCGAAAACCCAAATTGACTTTCAAATACAATTTCAATTTCCTTTCAATTTCTTATGATTTAATTTAATTTAATTTAATCCAATGAACTTAATTAATTAATTTTAACTATTTAATAACTAAATTCAACCCTTTTGAGATTAAAATTTAATTAATTAAATAAATTAAAATTTAACTAAATTAAATTTCATTATCAACTTTAAACATAACATCAAAGCATAATATTAATCTTAATATAACATAATCACTACATTTTCCAATGCAATTATTCTAAACATTGATTTAATAATAACACAACTAACAAAATCAAATAATCATTAAATAAGGTAAACATGACTCAATAACTAGAATTGACGACACACTAAGGCTAGGGTGTAGATTTGACACATATTACATAGCTACTATCTCTCTTTCAACTTAACCGTTGGATCGACACGCTCAAACCTGTGAAACCAGGTGGAGTCGATGCCATGTACTTGCAACCTAAAACCAAGTAAACAACATAATACAGTATATCCAGCATATAATACACACCGTGAAGAAGAAATCACGGATTTGTAGGGCGCTCGCAAGCGAGTGATGCGAAACCGTCCTCTTCACCAATCCACTCATCAAAGATTGGCATTGCATCATAATCAATAATCACATAATAATATCTCATGCTACTCTACTAACATCATTAATCCATTATGCATGTGAAACAATAATCAGATAACCTCATCACACAATAATAGTTGTCGCTCAATAGTAGTGATCCAAAACACAAACAACAAGGTGTGTCCAGTATCATAGTAGTTGCAACCCAAACATAGCATAAGCAAAATGAACAAGAAGCAAAATGGAGGGGTATTACATGGTGTTTTTGGATTTGATAGTGTGAGATTTATTAGCATCATCATTTTGAATCACGTTTTGTGATCCATCATGAAGATGTTAGAGAGAGTGTGATTTCACATAGACCATCTAAACAAATCAAAACTTACAACATATTGATTAAGACCGACCATGTTATGCAATAAATTTTTAACTTGAATGACCTTGCAAGTTCATTATACCGTATATTGTATGGAAAACCATGAGATATTTGGGTATGGGCACAAAAGGGATGCTGAAAGCGTCTCTGCAAATTATTAATGCATTTTTTGGTGATGTAATTTCTATTGGAAGTCCAACCGTCACTGCCCTTTCATCTTCCTCTTCCCATGTCTCTTCACTTTCCTGAAGAGTTGATATAATTCCTTTTTGGTGTAGATAAAGGCTGATGCATTTTGGGTTGATTAATAAAATAGTGTGACCTGCTTTCCTTGGTGGATGTATCCATTCTAATGGTGAACCACGTTAAATATCTGTGTTAATTATTTGTCTTTATTTTGCAATCGTTATTGTTGTTCTATTTTATGTTTTCTATTGTTGTTACACAATTTTCTCAAAATTTGGTATCAAAGTTGTGGTGCTCGATCATTTTTAGAATGAGAGATTTGAGTTTGAGTGGGAGCTGTAATTGAGGTATATTTCCAAGGTTAGTATTAAATCCAAATGAGAAATAAAACCTTAGTATAACTATGAAGCAAAAAGGAGGAAACAAAGAAAAATAAGGAACAATGTTACCAAAGCTCCTCAAAACCTCCATGATTCACCTCCATAGCCCTTCTCCGTTTGCTGCAAATATGTGGTTTGACCTTAGATTTTTGTGAGCAAATGTGCCTATGACATGTCCTAGCAAATATTGAAGGATTTCATATGACAATGCAAGCGAAAACTAAAGCCTTCATGCAATAGAAAAACTTGCAAAATGACAATGTTAGCAAAATGACAAGAAATGTGAGAGTATGCAAGATGTCAAGAGATTAAGAGATGTCAAAATGAGGCTGATTTTGGCATTTTATAAAAATGCCAGTTTTGAATGGAGGGCCAAGATTAAAAAATGGCAGGTTCCCTAAGATCAATGGCTGGAATTAAATGTGACAACTACCAATTAGGGTTAGAAAAACATTAGGTTAAAATTTGAATTGAATGGTTGAGATTTGATTTTAGCAAATCAAATCAATGGTCAAGGTTGCATCTGACGAGGAAATATGGGCACGAAAAAAGAAAAAGCTGGAAAATCAAATAATATTAGAAATTATTTTATTTATAGAGGAAAGTTGAATTTTTGAATTAAAAATTAATTTAATTCAAAAGTGGGGCCATGTGACAACAAATAATTAATTTAAATTATATACTTGGTGAGAAAATAGAAAGTGGACAATTTCAAATAAATGATTTTATTTAAAATTAGAAGGAAAGTTGTAAATAATGATTTTAAATTATTTACTTGGTGGGAAATTAGAAAGTGGGTAATTTTAAATAAATGATTTTATTTAAAATTAGAAGGAAAGTTTATAATGGAAAGACTCAAATAATAAATTAAAATTATTTGATTTATAGGCTGAGTTGGCCTTTTGAATTAAAAAATGATTTAATTCAAAAGTGAGACATGTGACAAGCTGATTTTTGATTTAAATAATAATTTAATTCAAAATGGAAAGAAGATGACAAATTAATAAGCAATTAAATAAATAAAATAACTATTTAATTATAGTGGAAAGATGATAAATAATTAAATAAATATAATTTATTTAATTATAGAAGACAAGGATATTAGTGACGTAATTAAATAAAATTTATTTAATTAATCAAAGAGGAAAATAAAGGATGTCAGTGAATTAATTAAATAATTAAAATTATTTAATCAATAGAAGACTTATGACAATTGAAAAATGGTATTAGCAAGTCTAGGATATTTTTATGTGTCTACATTTTGTCCCTCTTTGTTATAATACAGTTTATCACATTGTGACAAAGAAAATAAGTCAAAAATATGCCCCAGTGTGAAAGTGAGGAGAGGAAGAATGACAAGGAGATGGTGGTATGCCCCCTCGAGAGGACAATCAGGTTTAGAGAACACGAGTGAGCTCTCGAAATGGATAAGGAGACTAGAAGATAAAGGGATAGAGATAAGGATGATGAAGATGCAGACCAAAGGAAATGTTAGAGGGGAAGAGAAGAAGGTTGGGAAGGGAAAGAAACCTTCAATATTTTCCAAAGAACTAATAGGTGTTGCTTGAATCATCATTGGGCGAATTATTGTAATGGCCAAAAAACACTATGATATGACATAGATCAATAGTGTGCAAGGTTGAACCATCACATAGGACAAGCAATCACAAACAAGGATGATCATGACTCATATGAGAAACTCAATTGCGCCTAGTCCTTTTGTCATAACCAACCGCAAACAGACAAGACTATTCATGAAACGCCATTTCTCCTCTAAATTTGAATGTTAGGACATCCTCGAGGAACTAGCCACATGGAAACCATAAAAGACAAGATGATCATCGTACTACGTCGTTGCTCCTCTAAATCCTGATATCAGGATATCCTCGAGGAACTAGCAGTAGGATGATCATAAAAGACAAAGACAATCATCATGATACGTCATGGCTCCTCTGACGCAAGGAACTAGTAGCATGATGAAAATCAAAAGACAAATAATGTGTGCCAAGTGTTTGTTAGGTATTTTTCCAATGTTCAAAGGTCAAATGTTTTAATGTTGAGATGCCAAGTTTGATGAGGTCAAGGTTGCCAAATGTTAGGGGATGTCGAATTTAGGAAGGACACATCCTAAATGATGTCGATGTCTAGAGGATCAATTCTTGAATGTCAGGAGAATCTCTTAAAATGCCAAATGATAATGACAAGAGATTTTCTTCAGAAGGACACATCCAAAGAATAACCAAGAGTTTTGATAGGTTGATAGAGTTTGACTAGATGTCTGAATTGACCGCATGCCAGCGTTGACATGCCAATTTGATGAAAATGTTGATTGAAGAGATTCTTACAGTTTGCTTGACTTGAAGATATTTTATGTGTGTGAAAGTGTAGTGTCATGAACCCTAATGGACTAACCTAGTGCGGCCTCGTGGGTTCATCGATTGATGGCCTTGCCTACGTCATGCACTCAAAGACCTTGTAGTTTGCCACGACCAATGACTTTGTTTGAAGGATAGAAGATTGAGTCATGATTTTATTTTGCCAACCTAAAGGGACAAACCTAATGTCTCAGGGGCTCATCAATTGATATCCTTGCCTACGTAGCAAGTGCACAGAGACAACGTAGTTCGATTATGACAAAGATTGACAGGACAGACATGACGAACTTTGACACTATTTTTGAGATTTTTGATGTTTTTTGAATGTTTTTGTGTTTTCTTCAAGACATTTTATGATTTTTATGATTTTTTTAGGACATTTTATGATTTTTATGAATTTTCAAGACTTTTTTATGATTTTTATGAATTTTCAAGACTTTTTTGTGATTTTTATGATTTTTACAAGACTTTTTATGATTTTAATGATTTTTTCATGACTTTTTATGATTTTTAGGATCATATGCGATACCAGCTATAGTCAGGTGATAAAGGTCATGCCCCCAACCAGGTCAAGGACTATCCAATCTGAATGAAATGGGAAGGGATATACATAGGATGAAAGGCAGGGGTTATGCAAGGCCTGATATCAACCCTTATTAGCCATGGACGAAAATGACAGGACCTATGATGAATGTCGTGAGGGTGTCGAAAGATTGGGTATGTATTGTGGATGAAGGTAGATGAAATGATAGTAGATGGAGAATCAAAGACTTACTACGCATGGCACTTGCTTTCTAGGTTTTCACCATGGTACCTATCCAAAGCGCCTGTTTACCAACTTTTCACTATTGGACGAATTATTTTTCTTTACTATTTTTGTCATTTTTTAATTTTTTTGTGTCACCAAGATGCCTGTTTGCTAGGTTTTCATCAAGGTGATGATTTTTTTTTGTATTTTTCATTTTTTTTGTATTTTTAAGGTTTTCAGCCAAGCTCTTTGATGCTATGTATAAAACTTGTATAGATGCAGACTATTGATAGACTGTGTCAATTGTTCTCCGTATGGTGTAGCTAATTGATAAGCACCTGAACCAAATGCAGTAGTGATGATGTAAGGACCTAGCCAATTAGGTTCAAACTTGCCAAGTTTCTCTCTGTCAACTTAATTCCTTGGGTTCTGCATCAGGACCAAATTGTGAATCTCAAACTTTTAGACCATTACTCTTTTATTATAACTTCTACAAAGGCAATTTTGATATGCTTGTAAGTGATTCAAGGCATTTTGTCTTCTTCCTTGCAACATTTATAGCTCATGCAGGTGAGACTTTCGGTACTCTTCATCATTAATCAATCAATCCCTTCAAGGAGACTTTGAGAGAGGGAATCTCGACCTCAATGGGCAATATAGCTTTAGATCCATAGACCAAGGAAAATGGAATGGCTCAAGTGGGTGTACGGATGCTGGTATGGTAGGCCCACAAGGCAAGATTGAGTTGTAGATGCTAATCATGACCAATGTCATTTACAACATTCTTAAGAATTCGTAAGATTATTTTATTGGAAGCCTCGACTTGACCATTTCCTTGTGGATAATAGGGCGTGGAAAAATGGTGTTGGATGTGGAAGCGTTCACAAAGCTCACGGACGTCTTGATTTTTGAATGGATGACCGTTGTCTGTGATGATGGATTGTGGGACACCATATCGATAGATGATGTAGTTAAGAATGAATTTGGAAATCTGCTTACCAGTGATGTAGGTGAGGGGGACAAATTCAATCCACTTAGTGAAATAGTGTCGGTGATAATGAATTTATGGCCATTGGAGGAGGAGGGATGGGTTTTTCCCATGAGGTCGAGTCCCCATTGTGCAAAGGGCTAAGGAGAAGTGATTGGTCTAAGCTCCTATACAGGTGCGTGAATTAGATTGCTATGCACCTGACATTTCTGACATGTTTTGACAAACTGAAGAGCATCCTTTTCCATTGTTGGCCAGTAATAACCAAGTCTCATAAATTTCCTAGCTAAGGTCGGGCCACTTGAATGAGATCCACATATACCCTCATGTACCTCGTGTAAGGTTGTTTGATCTTCATCAATGTCGAGACAATGAAGAAGGGTGTTGTGAAAGCTGCGGTGATATAAGGTGTCACTAACGATGGTATAACGGGTAACTTTACGGATGAAGGATTTTCGTTGGTTGTTGGATAGGTTTGATGGGAGGGTCTGGGACTTGAGGTAGTCATAGATGTCTTGATACCAAGGTGAACTGGGACCAACAAGCTCACAAACCATTTCTAACTTTGGGATATCATATGCAGGAACCAACAGTTGCTCTACCAAGAACTCAAATTGTGGCATGTTGTTGGGAATGTCTAACAAAGATCCTATTGTTGCTATCGCGTTTGCTGCCTTATTTTGTGCCCTAGGAATCTATTCAAAAGTGAGCCGATGGAAGTATAAGTGAAAGCTATCAACCATGAATTTGTAGGGCATCAAATTTTTGTCCTTTGTGTCATACTCATTAGTAACTTGTTTGATGACTAACTGAGAATCTCTGAAAACTAGAAGTGTTTTGATTTTCCATTTTATAGCCATTCAGAGTCCTATGACAAGTGCCTCATATTTTGCAATGTTATTGGTACAAGGGAAGGAAATTTGAAATGACTTAGGAATGGAGTCCCCTTATAGTGTGATGAAAATTATACCTACTCTGGAGCCATGACCAGTATGAGACCCGCCAAAATACAACTTCCAAGGTGATGTAGGTTTCGCATGAAATATGGAATCGTCAAGGAAATCAGCTATCAATGGATGAGTTCCTTGTACAGGTGCATCTGCAAGTTGATCGACTATTACCTTTCCTTTGATTTCTTTGTGTTCAACATATTGTATTTCATAGTCACTCAATATCATAACCTATTTTTCTTGCCAACCTGTCAATGCTACTCGATTTAGAAGATACTTCAATGGATCAATCTTAGCTACTAATTGTGTTTGGTGGTTCAACATGTAATGTCTTAACTTTTGAGCTACAAAGACAACTGCCAAAAATGCACTTTCAATGGATGTATAGTTGAGTTCATATCCAACCAATGTACGACTAATGTAGTATATAGCTCTTTCTTTTTCCTCATAGTCACTTTGTGCAAGAAATGTCCCCACTACTGAAGTGGTTGCAGACATATAGGATCAAAGGTTTTCCCTTAATTGGACGCATTAGGACAAGTGGTGACAATAGATAGTCTTTGATCTGTTGGAAGTCCGCTTGAAATTTGTCAGTCCACACAAAGGGGATTATCTTGCACAACAAGTATTGAAATGGTTGGCATTTGTCTGCTAGTTATACGATGAAGCATCAAATAGACTGTAATCTGCCTTGCAATGTCCTTATCTCACTTATTCCTTTTGGCGGAGGCATGTCTAATATTGATTTCACTTTTGTAGGATCCACTTCTATGCCTCGTCGAGAAATGATGTAGCCCAATAGTTTTCCTGAAATAACTCCAAAAACACATTTCTTCAGGTTCAAACGGACCTTGTATTCTTCTAGCCTCTTATTTAAATTTTATCCAACACTCTAAGGTGATTCTTGCATATCAAAGATTTTCCCAAGAGGTCATCCACATAATCTTCTATTAGTGTGTGCATGAGGTCATGAAATATCATTGTCATGGCTCGTTGATATGTAGCGCTTGCATTCTTTAGGCCAAAAGGCATGACATTCAATAGTATGTTCCCCAAGGACAAGTGAATGTTGTTTTGTGTTGGTCTTCAATGGTGGTTCAGATTTGATTGTAAGCCAAGAAACCATCCATAAGGGACAACATCTCATACACTGTTGTGAGATCAACAACGATGTCTATGTTTGGAAATGGAAAGTCATCTTTTGGACATGCCTTGTTTAAATCTAAAAAATTTATGCAAATAAAAATCTATCCATTTGGCTTGGTCACAGGTACAAGGTTGGATATCTAGTCTGCATAGTCTATTGATCTTATAAACCCCACATCCAACAACTTCTTGAGATCAAACTTTACAAGCAATGCTATTTACGGGTGCATTTTCCTTAACTTTTGTTTGACTAGTTTAACATTTGGCAATAAGGGTAGATGGTGTAATAATAGTTCTGGATCCAATCCTGGCATGTCAGCATATGACCATGTGAATTTTATCTTACGTTCAAAGAATAATTTATGAAAGTTGGGATTTTCTTCTTCTATCAATGATGCGACAAAGAGAACCATTTTGGGATCCTCTGGTGTAGGTATATTAACTTCTATGGTATATTCAATGAGCATTGCTGATTTTTACTATGTCACGAGAAGATAGTCCAATCCTCCATCCTTGGGTGCCTTAGGGAGGTTTCACCCTAGGATATGTTATTTATTTTTACTTTTGTATTTTCAGAAGGTGCCTTGCGGTTTTCACCTAAAGACGTGTCTTTTTTTGTTTTATTTTTTAATATTTTGCGACTGGAGGATTGCACAGTCTCCCCAAAGTATGCTGCACAATCTAGATCTATGGAAAATCTTGGTTTGTGATCCCTGCTTGGTATGCCTTCATGAAGGCCCATGAATTTTGCAATAGCTTCGTCATTCTGAAATATGTCCATGGTGGGCGGACCTTGTTGATCCCAGTCAATAAGTTGTGGGTAGATAAGGGAAATACCATCGTCAATGTTGGCAAAGGGTAGGGATGGCACAAAAAGCATGTAGACGAAGGCCAAAAGTGTGAAGACATAATTTTTGTCCTCAATTTCCCAATCGGATTCTATCCAAGGAACATCTTTAGATTCAGATGAGTTATACTCATGGTCATAGTAAGGGACAAATGGATCATAATCATGATCAATAGATGGTAATTAGGAAGTATGGATAGTAGGCTCAGGCATGTCAGGCTCATGGAGAGGTTCAAGAATGGGGTGGGACAAGTCAGGCATTATCGATGATGGTTTAGATCTATTATCATTTGGTGCCCAGAAAAATTCTTACCCATTCTTTTTGTTTAGAATGGTCATCCAGAGGGTCAATATTATACATGTGTTCGAATCTTTCCTCAAAAGAGGGTTCACTAGGTTCTAGAAATAGTTCATCAATGTCATAGTCATTGAGAGTTTTATCATAACCCCATTCCCATTCATGCGAATTGGTTTCAATATAGGAATCTTCACTTGTCTCGACACTTTCAGGAGCCATCACGTCCTCACTAGAAAGTACATTGGTACATTGATCATCAATTCTAAGTTGCTTTAAACCTATCCCTAGATACTTTGGTCTCCGAGAAGGTATGATAGGCTCTCACCTTCCGGTGTTGTTTATCCCAAGGCCACTAGTTACATCAAAACCATGTGCTTTCATGATGTCATAGCCTTTGAAATATATGTGTACTAATAGCGAGGGTAGTTCTTCTAGGTCTTTGTAGATCCAAGTTGATATTTCCACAATGTCCTCATCATTCATGTCTCCCCATAGTGTGAAGGTCATCATTGGAGGAACCTTGAACGTCTTTTTGGGCTCCACCATGAGACAAGGCCAACCATAAACTTTGGGTGGCTTGGGTATTTTTGTGATGCAATAGGCCATGTTCAATTTGAATTCTTCACAACCGAGGTCTTGGATCTTAATATTAGAGTCAACGCTTGGTATGGTAGTAGTGGATGATGTGGTGGGGGTTGAAGGAGTGGATGTGGATGGTTTGGTGAGTGTGGAAAAATCAATGTATTTAGATGGGGTGGATGTTGAAGCCTCGCGGTTGATGGGCACTTGGTGGTCTGAAGTAGCTCTCAAATTGGTAAAGTATTGGAAAGGGTCAGGATCTCCTGGTATGGTGATTTCAGTGCCATCAAAGGGGAAATTCAAACATTGATGGTAAGTGGAGGGTATGGCCTTTAAGGCATGGATCCAAGGTCGACCAAGCAAGATGTTGTAAGGTAGATCATGATCCAAGACTTGACATGTTGTATCTATGATGACTGGCCCCACACGAATTGGAAGTGTGATAATACCCTTAGAGGAGCATTCCTCATCATCATATGCCTTTATTACAATGCTCTTTGTAGCATCCACACAAGCATCAGAGAAACTGAGAGCTTTAACCAGTTTTAGAGAGCAGATATTCAATCTTTCTCTACCATCTACTAATATTCGTCTAACCTTATGTTTATGGATGAAGACTTCGATATGTAGTGCATCATTTTGAGATGGCTTTGGTGATGAATAGTCAAGGTTTGAAAAGGTGATGTGATGGGGGGAAGTCAAGTATCCGACCATGGTTTCGAAGTGGTTGACATCAATATTGATTGGTACAGAAGATTCCTATAGGACTTTGTCCAATATGGCTTTGTGTGTAGGCGAAATGTAGAGCAGCTCAAAGACGAAAATTTGGGCAGGAATTTTGTTTAGTTTCTTAATAAGATTAAATTCTCCATTGGGTTGTAGCGGTTTGGAAAAAGGACTAGGTATTGTGATATTGGGTTGTCTAGCAAAGGACCCGGTATTGTAACCTTGCCTCTATGGGTAGTAACATTACACTCTAGAGTTTTCTTGATGGTAATGGTATTGACATATTTGTCAACAACTCAGAGATGATTAATGATGGCTCCACTAGAATAGTAAAAGGTAGCACGGGTGTAATTGGTTCGGTTGTCATTATTATTTACACTAGACAATGAAGGGTTACTCGAACCATGATCCTATAGTGGATTTTTGTGAATTGTATGGTCTGAATTAGAAGCAAATTTGATAGGGTAGGGTTGGATGGAACAATCACTGTTCCATGCTCTGGATCTTCCTTAGTAGACCCCTATGGTGTCTCACTTTACCACCTAAACCTATAGGAACTACCACATGACTAGGCTCCCCTAGTTCTCCTTGCCAACCCCACTATCAATACAAATCCTACCTACCAAGTCAATCTTGGTGCAATACCTCTAACTCTTCCTTAGCCCTTAATCTACCCTAAAGACTAACATTCTCCAAGACCTAAATCTTAGCTTTGCAAGGGTGTGGAGATGTTTCCACTGGCTTCATTCCATCTTGTTATGGCTCTGAAAGATCCACCTAACTCCATCTTTTCATCGCTTCCACCAAACCCTCATCTAGGGTTAAAAAGGCTACTAGCCTAGGAATTCCAATTAGGTCTCCATCTCCGAAAGAACACACTAATACTCCAAGGTCTTCCAAAGAACACTGAATTTTCCTTTAGGATTCCTAGTCCTCATGCCTACCACTTGAAGATTGTAGTGGTCTTAACCTTCAACTGCCCGTACACAGACCGTACCTTCATTTTGCCAAATTAGGTCTCTTGCTTAGGTTTTCCTGACCACACAACAAACTGTCAATCTATTCTTTCTCCAAATGGATTGGTGGAGCCTCCTTTCTCATGCCAAGTCTTTTCTACCCTCTCCACACCATGACTTGACAGGGAATGATCACCCCTGTAAACCAAGTGCCATGCACTCCATGTCTTTCCTAGCCGGACACTGTCAGGCTCACCTAGGAGAAGACTTCCATGGTGCTTGCAGATCTGTCAAGACCTCCTAACCCTACCATATGTACAAGCATGGGGTTTAGTTACAATTCCCAAGAGGCCGTATGTTAAGTACAGTGGGAGTGTGAGCTAAACCTCCATTCTCTACAAATAACCTATTAGATCAACAACTATAAAAGTAAAGAAACTATCTACAAACAAAACTTGAACCCGAACCAGGAATCTAAACTACCAACACACAATGCTTGATTAACACTCACATTACATCCTACACAGTTCACAGTATCCAAATCAAACCATTAAAGCACTCCTTCAATGCAAAAATCAATAAATTTCACATTAACAACACTGCTCTCCTTTGAATTTTTAAAATTTCCAACACTTCCAATGCTTTCCAACCTTGCTCTCAGGTCGAGGCACACCCTATATAGGTAAAAAAAAGTAGTTATGCATCCCCTTGGTCGGACATTGTAGTTACCTTGTGGAAAATTCACAAAAATGTACCATTTTGCACTTTTTCCAATTTCTAGTAAAATGAATTTCTAAACTCAATAGTAAAATGAGTTTCTAAACTCATCCACCCTTTCCACTCCTTAACCTACTGATCACTATTGATCACTCCTAATCAAGACATATTCTTAAACCTCTAACTCTATCTCAATGGTCAACATGACCTTCATGGTAACATATCAAAAACAAAAATTCATTGTAGACTTCCTAATTGCCTAGTGTTTCCTAGGTGCTCCTACACCAAAATTATTGACCATCAAGTTCAATGGTATGATTTTCAATAAGATCCTATATGAGATTTCTTAATTGTCGGCAGGAGGAAGTTTCATGCCCTTTTATACAATGGTAATCACATAATGCATTATCATCCCATCATGATGGCTAGAACTGGCCAGGGTCATATGGTCTAAGGTCTTGTAATGTGATGACACCATTTTGGATAAGCTTCTTAAGGACAACTTCGTTTGGTTCACCCAAGGGGGTGTATGTGCGTTTTTAAGGAAATTGTCTTGGTTGGCGGGGTTGTCTTTGGTTGGATTGGATGGGTTGTTTTGGATGACATTAGTAGTTGGTGTTGGTGTGGTCACTGGTGTATTTTGGGATTGAACTCCTTTGAGGGTAATTACAGGTTCTGTCACATTTACTATTTTTGCGTCAACAATTCCATCATTAGTGATATGCTTGTTTTTGACCTATTATTTTATTTTGTTGGTGGGGGAATTTGGATTTGTGTTTGTGGTGGTGTTGGTGTTTTTGCTACCATATTTGAGTTCGCCTTTGGCAATTAGGGCTTTTTCGAGTTGAACTCCTTTTTCGATAAGGTCAATGAAAGTTGTGCAACAATGGACTTGTGGGCCATATCTTAGTGGTCCAAGGAGATTTTGCACAAACATCATGACCTTTTCTTTTTCTGGTATTTCCATAGGACATCAACTTGCTAAAGTTCTCCATCTTTGGAAAAATGGAATAAATGTCTTGCCTATGTCCTCTTCAGTAAGTCTACATAATGAGGCAATGTCAATGTCTGTATCAATGTTATAGGCATAATTGTCAACAAACTTGTTGGCCAATTCATCCCATGATTTTATTTATTTAGGAAACCGTGCGAGCCATTCAAGTGTGTGACCCACGAGACTCCTAGAAAAGAGTCTCATTAGATAAGTATGTTCATAGGCAATGTCCACACAACTGGTTGTGAATTCTTTGATGTGTTCGATGGGATTAGTTTTGCCTCTATATTTAGAAATTTTGGTACCACATATCCTAGTGGGAACAGTGGCATGTACAAGTTTGTGTCAAAAGGATACAAACATAAGTCATATGACATGTGAGCCTTTTTGTTGGACGTTTGCAAGTTTTCCACTTGTGTTTGAAGGGAAAAAAGTTTAAGTGTGAGTGCCTCTACAATAAGGTTGTTTGTGGCTTCACACATGTTGGTGATAGGTATGGCTTGAGTTCCCACTTGTTGTGATGATGTGTTCTAATTTGGTATGTGTTGGTGATGAGAAAATTGTGTGTTTTGGTTTGGCACTTTTTGGTAATGGATGTTTTGATTGGGGATTTGTTGATGTGTATGGACTTGAGATGCATAGGTGGGAATGTGTGTTCCAACCGTGTTAGATTGGATCTGTGGACCTTGTTGTCCTTGAGAATTTTGATGGCCAAATGGAGTCATGTGTTGTGTTACTTGGTTGCATTGTCCAAATTGGTAAATGTGACCATGTGGTATATTCGTGTTTTGTCTTAGGGGGACATTGGTGTTGGTATTGATTTGAGATGAGCTAGGGACATTGGATTGAGGTCCTTGAATGACAACTCATCTTTTGTTTCTACCAAAGGGGTTTAATGAGTTTGTTTCCATGGAATTAGTTGAGGATCCAATCAAAGAGTTTGATGATGTCATCCCTATGGCACTAGATGAAGCTCCCAGGAGGTTTTTTGTATTGGTTCCTATTGTGTTAGTTGAAGCCCCAAATGTTGATCCAATAGTTTGTGATGGAATTGTGGATGTATTTTGTGGAATTGAATGTGATGTTGTGTTTTTTGATGTTCCTCCAATAGATGTTGTATTGACCACATTGGTTGTGTTTGTTGTGGTTTGAGTGGTGGTAGCGCCAATGGAGGTAGCATTAATGGTATGTGTGGCATTGTGTGTTGTGGCTCCTATGGAGGTATTTTTTGCATCATGTGATGGTGCTGAGTGTGATTGACTTGTTTGAGTGGTATGATCGGGGGATGCTGCTCTTAATGTGTTAATGTCAAATCCTTTTGGCAACCTAGCCCCTTGGTTGAGGAGCATGGCTAGATATCTGTCTGAATCTCGTAGGACTAATTCTTCCACAAAGGAGGCCACTTTAGGATTTTGTGCAAAAATGTGTATATCTTCCTCAAATACTTGTCCATTCTCATCTCTTTGTATAAATGGTTCAAAAGGGTTGCGTGAGGAAGATGGAATGTTCATTTCACTGAATGGATTTATGAAAGATTTTCCCATGTTCGTATTTTGCATTCATGTCATTAGGGAAATTATAAAAGTTATTGCCTTGTCCAAAGGGATCCATTATTCTTTTTATTTTTAGTCTTGTTTCAACCATAAAAGTATTGCTTCAAATGGGGGAGGATGAAGGATGACCAAATGCAAATGATATGACACTATACTTTTTGGTTTTTTTTTTGAAATAAGAAATTCTATAATGACAATGGTGTCTAAAGGGAAATGTCAAATGCAATGAGACCAATGAGGACTAGAATGAGGGAGACTAAAGGTGCTCTAATGCAAATGCAAGGAGTTCTATGATGCACTCAATATTTTTAGACTTAAGGAAAGGTACACTTAACCATTCAAAGTGTGGTCAATGTCTTAATTTTGGAGTGTCAAGGGACTTGTTTGAAGGACTAAATGACAAGGTGACAAAGTGAGGTTTCCACATTAGACTAATGAGTTGGAAATAACTGACCAAAGGAAAAATACTAAAGGAAATGATTTTGATTAAGTCCAATGACAACCTACTTTTGAATTTATGTGACAAATTATGGCAAGGGTTCCTATTTTAAAGTTTGCAAAATAAGGATTTATGTATGATAGTGAAACCTAAGGATGCAACTAAATAAGTGCAATGGTAGACCTATGAAAAACTAAATGCAAACAAAAAATGAAAGGATGGAGGATTTGAGCAATTCTGTTTCTGGTTTTGGACAGAGACTCAAAGAAAAAACAGTTTTTTAGATAGCAAATGCGGCTTAATAGAGCGATTGCGGTTTTCAGAGGCTCAAATGCAGTGCAATATATTAGATGTGGGGCAAACAAATGCGGTGCAGAGTGAAAAAGGCTGGTTTTTTTTGCAATTTTGGCAAATGTTTGGATTGTTTTCGTTTGAAGGTGTTGTTCCAGATCTGTGAAAAGTGTTTATTTGTTCATTGGTTCTAAAAAAATACTTGGCAAACATGTCTTTGAAATTTTTGAAAACAAGCACATAGAAGACAAGCACAATCCTAGGGTTGGCAAGGACTATATTCTCTAGATTTCATGCGGATTTTACTCCAACCACACTTATTCTTAGCAGGTGATGTAGAAGCTTGTGAACACATGCTCCCCCTTACATTGCACTCACTTCTCGGGGTCAACCAAGCTTCAAGCTCCCATAAATCTCCCATGTAAAGCTTTTCTCCTCTACTAAGAACTATGAGAATGTGGATGCCTTGGCAACGACCATTGCTGCACCAAAGAATAGATAGGGTTTTTGGCTTCTACATAAAGGTTTTTAGTTAGGGCACCCATTCGAGTGGCCACACATGAGACAAGATTAGCTCTGATAAGGAGGAATTCTTGCTTGAAGAGGTTACACTCAACAAGGTTCTGGGGAATTCACTTGCCTGTGTGGCACATCTGCACTCATTATCCTAAGTTTTCCATTAGGATTCACATTTGTATACCGGTCGGGAGTAGCTTGGCTAAAAAGCTTCGTTGCCAGTTTGAGTCGCCTTGGGGTGAGTATTTTTTCCCACCAAGAAGGCCCAATTCTTAGAGTCAATAACAATTTCTCTTGCACCCAAGATTGCACAAATGCACAAGGGGAGATTATACTTCTATTATTGAATCGGGTTACACAATGTTGAGACACTTGTTCATTTTAGTTATCAAAATTGTCAAGTGAGACAAACACCTCAAACACTTTGTTATTTTTAAACTTTAAGCCAATGTGAGACCAACAATATTCATTTTAAACCCCATGTCATGAATATGCAAGTTCATTTTAAGCCCATATTAGTTGTAATGAAAGTTGTGTTCATTTTAAGCCCATGAATGTGCATGCATGTTCATTTTATCCTCATGAAATGCAAATACAAGTTGTAGTTCGTAATGAGTTGTTTGTTTGATTAAGATTGTGAAAAGATTAAAAATACAAACAAACAAGGATTACACTCCATGCCACATGCTGCAAACAAAATATTAGTAACCCAAAACCTCTAATCAACTAAAAAGAAAAATAGCAAATATGGAAATTCTGTAAAACTTCATAAAATGTCGGGTTCACCAATGTAACTGAGGTATGTTTCCAAGGTTAGTATTAAATCCAAATGAGAAATAAAAGCCTAGTATAACTATGAAGCATAAAGGAGGAAACAAAGAAAAACAAGGAACAATGTTACCAAAGTTCCTCAAAACCTCCATGATTCACCTCCATAGCCCTTCTCCATTTGCTGCAAATATGTGGTCTGCCCTCAGATTTTTGTGAAAAAATGTGCCTATGACATGTCCTAGCAATTATTGAAGGATTCCATATGACAATGCAAGTAAAAACTAAAGCCTACATGCAATAGAAAAACCTGCAAAATGACAATGTTAGCAAAATGACAAGAAATGTGAGAGTATGCAAGATGCCAAGAGATTAAGAGATGTCAAAATGAGGTTGATTTTGGCATTTTATAGAAATGCCAATTTTGAATGGAGGGCCAAGATTAAAAAATGACAGGTTCCCTAAGATCAACGGTTGGGATTAAATGTGACAACTAGCAATTAGGGTTAGGGCAACATTGGGTTAAAATTTGAATTGAATGGTTGAGATTTGATTTTAGCAAATCAAATCAATGGTCAAGGTTACATGTGACAAGAGGAAATATGGGCACGAAAAAAAGAAAAGGTAGAAAATCAAATAATATTAGAAATTATTTGATTTATAGAGGAAAGTTGACTTTTTGAATTAAAAATTAATTTAACTCAAAAGTGGGGCTATGTGATAATAAATAATTAATTTAAATTATTTACTTGGTAAGAAAATAGAAAGTGGACAATTTTAAATAAATGGTTTTATTTAAAATTAGAAGGAAAGTTGTAAATAATGATTTTAAATTATTTACTTGGTGGGAAATTAGAAAGTGGGTAATTTTAAATAAATGATTTTATTTAAAATTAGAAGGAAAGTTATAAATAATGATTTTAAATTATTTACTTGGTGGAAAATTAGAAAGTGGGTAATTTTAAATAAATGATTTTATTTAAAATTAGAAGGAAAGTTGATAATGAAAAGACTGATGGAAAATCAAATAATAAATTAAAATTATTTGATTTATAGGCTGAGTTGGTCTTTTGAATTAAAAATTGATTTAATTCAAAAGTGGGACATATGACAAGCTGATTTTTGAAGAGAGATGCTACTTGCTAGTATTGTGGCAAGCAAGGTCACATCGAGAAGAATTGTTAGTCTTTGAAGAAGGCTAAAAATCAGCCAAAATAAGATGAAGTGAATTCGGTAGGTGAAGAGGATGCTGGTGCAACAATTGGTGTTCTTGTTTTAGCCTCAAAAGAAACAAAGCCATTTTTTTGGGTGCTCGATCCAGGAGCATCGTTTCATGCCACTCCATGCAAGGAGTACTTCAAAAATCTACAAAGCAGTGACTTTGGTAAGGTTCTTCTTGGAAATAATAAATCTTATGATGTTATTGGCAAAGGGGATGTTTTATTAAAATTAACAAATGGAAATAGTTGGCTGTTATGGGATGTTAGATATGTCCCTTAGCTCAAAAAAAATCTGGTTTTAGCCAGATAATTGTTTTCTCAAGGATGTAAAGTTACTTTTGAATTCAATGGATGGAAAGTAATAAATGAGGCCTTGGTAATTGCTCGGGGCAGCAAAGTAGGCACCTTGTATGTAGTAGAGAGTCACACTAAAGTGGGGGTTGTTCATTCCACACTGACTCCTTCATTCTGTGAGGCTTTGGATGCGAGGAAAAGGGCATTGGAGCAATTTGAGAGAGAAAATTTGTACCAATGAGCTGGAGTAAGCCTTCGTTGAGGCTTCATGTGAGATGGATAGGTTAGATGATTTAGTCATTGATGAATTTCTTAACCTTTTGGAATTTGATCAAATACTTATGCAAGATAGTGCAAAATATTTTTCTCAGAAGGATGCCTCTGAATCTGAATCCAAACAAGAGAAAATGTTGATATTGATGTCGTGAAAGCAATAGATGGTTCGCTAATTTTGAATGAAAAGTATGATTCATTTGCCTTGGTGGATTTGGATGCAATACAACTGCCCATTGGTGAAGAATTTGGCATTAAGAGTGATAATGAAGAGGAAGAAAACTTGTTGGAGTTTGAGACGGAGTTTGCTAATGTCATTGTTGTTGACAATCTTCATGTTGTGCCTCCTAAGAAGTTTGAAAAACTTGGAGCTATGGACATGGAGCTTGTTGGTGTTGAGGAGAAGTCATAGGCAGAGGAGGTGGATGTCTAGGAGAGCATTGAGGTGGACATTCTAGAGGATGGTTTTGGATGGTGTAAATATGGATTGAAAATGGAAGGTTTAGCCAGTATGGAGAAGGAACTTGATAAAAAGAAAGAATATGAGAGCTTAGATGAATGACTAGTGAGAATGCTGGTGATGGAGAAACCGCCGCTCATGATGTAGTTGATGTAGGACTTAGGGTTTGCAATGGTGGAGCTACATCTGAGTGAGGAGGCGGAGCAGGAAGAAAAAAATGACAAAGTAGTGGTTGTGGACCCCATGGGCGCTCCCTTATTTATGCTTCAGGGGACTAATACAATAGAAGCCCCCCTGTCTCGAGTACTCTGGGGTGTTTTTATATGGAGCTTAATCAGACTCAGAGGTTAAATTTTCTCCACTTGTATCAACATAGTTTCCCCCCAAATTATTTAATGGGGGTTTGGGGGCAACGCCCCCAAGACGAGATCAAGAGGTAGCACCCCTGGCGTGCTCCCTATCATGATATAGGGTGGGGGCTTGGGGGAAGCACCCCTGAAACCTCAAATGACTTTATTATTTTATAAAGGTGTCAGGAATTATTTTTTCTATTGGCCAACATAAAAAACCCTATTTTGTAACCAACATAAATCTTGATAAAAATGGTTAAGGGTTAGGGTTTTCATTGATATTGTATTGTAGCATTTGCAGTGGTATTGAGTTGCAAGGATTGTTGGTTGTAATTGGTTCAATTTTCTGGATAATAATATTGGACTCTCTGTTGGTGGATGTAGCCCGAGTTTGGGTGAACCATGTTAAAATTTTCTCTCGCTATTATTATTTCTTTGTGTTTTTTCATTCCTCTATTTAATCTTTATCTGCATTTAATTGATATCTTATGCATGTAATTCATAACATGGGAGACTATTTCATAGGACATGGTATGGAAGTGTTGATTCAGTGTCTAGTGGAGAATGACCCCAACTATTATGAGACTCTGCTGGTGGCGAAAGAGGTGGTGGAATCCATGTCGGTGGTGAAGATTACAAAGGAGCATCTTAAGGCCAAATTGACCTCCGAGTGTGTGATGTGTAAGGAAGAGTTTACATTTGAGGAAGGATGTGCACCAAAGAATATTAACTTGGTAGCTAATGAAGAATGTGCACCGAAGAATATCACTATAGCAGATACGAGCAAAAAGATAGTAACATTAAGCCTCTAGAATGATTTTGTGAAGAAAGGTGATCAGGAAATCTTGAATGTCATTGATAGTGGCCTTGGTGACTACGTAGGAGTATCCTTATCTACCATTGGTAGAAGCACAATTTTTCAGTTTGTAGATCAACAATCTACACTGGGCTATCGGATCCTTAACCATGTTCCTTATAATTCATATGTAAGAAAGAGTGTAGGGTATTTGCTTGCCATTCAACATGGGGCCAAGAAAATATATGATGCAAATGAGTGTGAGGTAGTAATCAATGGGAATTTGAGTACCCATTTTGACGTAGAGCTGATTGGAGAAGAGGCTTGGAGGGATCCCATGTTGTAGTATGCGAATAAGCATAGCCGAAATGATAGAAGTAATGTAAACCCTTATATTCATTTTGGTCAGAGATCTATGTGGCCTCGGGGTTTTCCTTTAGAGGATGTGTGTGACATTAATCTCGAGGATTACTATGGAGAGGTCTATAGTGGAAAACAATTTATTCAGTAGGGAATTTCCAATGGGCTCCCCATTGTATATTATGAACAAATTATACTCAAGACCTACAGATAAATTGGTTTCATCTTTGATGATGTGGATCTGGATGTTGACAACTGCAAGGTGCTGGTGAATATTGAGCAACAGAGCCATGACATTGCCCAGGGTGTGCATTGCAGTTTACTAGGAGAGAAGAGGGAAAGTTTGATCTTCAAATCTCTTCTTGAGGTTGAAGAAGTGACTCCTTCAGTAGAGGAAGAAACTATAGCTAAACTAGAGTCTAAGAAGGATGCAAAAGATGCATATTATTTTGGGTTGAATCAGTTCTTGATAGAGGTAGTGCAAGGGAACGATCCAATGGATTGGTTACTTGGCACTGTAATTAAGTAACAATGAGTTTCAAGGAAAGCGGGGATAGTAGTACGGTTTGGAATTCAAGTGGGAGATTGTTGGAAATGAAGTCCAATCATAATTGCCCTTTCATCTTCCTCTTCCCATGTCTCTTCACTTGCCTAAAGTGTCGATATAATTCCTTTTTGGTGTAGATGAAGAATTATGTGTTTTGGGCTGATTAATTAAATAGTGTGACCTGCTTTCCTTGGTGGATGTAGCCATTCTGATGGTGAACCATGTTAAATATCTGTGTTAATTATTTGTCTTTATTTTGTAATCATTATTATTGTTATATTTTATGTCTTCTACTATTATTGTTACATGGTTTTCTCAACAATTACAGCCAGACAGAAGGAACTCAGAAGAAACGATTTCCAAGGGAAAGACTTATTGTCCTTAATGATGTGAAGCCAAAGTAAAAATATAGAGTGTGAGATGAGAGAAAAATTCCCTACGAGATGTGACACTCACCTTTATGCTGGTAGGAAGGAACACCACCTCCATCACTCTTTGATGGTTCTTCTTCCTTTTTCGAAACATCCACTCATAGAAGAAAAAATCTTGGTCGAAATCAGGCAGATAAGAGCAAATCGAGACAAATTATCCATGGAGGAGGTGAAAGAGATGCATTACTTGCAGGCCGTTGAGGCTGTACCCCTTGCTCACTATTACTTGGAAGCAGGTGATACCTCCCTCGGGTCTCTACAAATTGGGGTCATTTGATGGCACATGCTTGAAGAAGGGTAGTAATCTCATCTTCCCCATCTACTCCATGGGAAGGATGAAGAGTATATGGGGTCACGACTGTGCAAATTTCAAGCTGGAGAGATGGCTGAGAGAGGGCATGTTTGTGGGTGAAGCAGGATATAAGTACCTAATCTTTAACACAAGGGCAAGAGTGTGCCTTGGTAAGGATTTCACATTCCTGCAAATGAAATGGGTTATGGCTTCTCTTCTTCCTTGATATCGAGTCTAGTTTCTCAATAAAGATCACATCTCTAAGCCACATTTGGGGATCACGCTTAGTTTCACCCATGAATTGTCGGTCACTATACATCCACGTTATTGATTGCATCAACTTCAAATATGTATACATATAGAGGAATAGATCCATGAAAAACATATATAGATGTATGTTACAGAGACAAGAAATATCTCTCATCTTCAAATATATTTTATTTATTTATATACATATTAAAGAGATGCGATCTTTGCAAAATATTGATTGTAATAACATATGGTCCATGGTGTACGTTATGCCTATGGTGAATTAACTACTTTGTCAATCCACAATAATAATAGTTGGGAATTTCATGTTTTACACTAATAATAGTTGGGCATTTAATGTTTTAGTATCTCTTGTGTTTGTTTCTTAACCACCACCAAATCAATGTTATATGATAGTTGAAGAGAGAAAAAATAAAATTTAATGTTTTAGTATTTGTTACATTTGTGTCTCAATCACTACCAAGTCAATTCCATATGATAGTTTAAGAGAGAAAAAGATAAAATTTATGAGGATATTTTCACTAATATATAGGATAATTAAGAAATTAGTTGATTAATTTTTTTTTAAAGTTTGGATTAAATATTTAAATTGATAAAAGATGAAACACGTGTTTATCTTTTAGTTTTAGATGTATCAAGAGTATGGATCTAGGTCTTGTCTTGATGGTAGTTAGGGTCTTGTGTAGGAGTTGAAAATTGTATATGGCTATATGATAATTAAATGATGATTTGGTGGTCCAACTAATAACCCACATGGCATAAATAATCTATCCTCATAGTTTCTCCACCTTGATGGAAATCATACTTGCATATTTAGGACCCTACCTTATTTGTTTACCATTCTTGCAAGTAACCTACTTAACTTGCACATTCCCTTCCTCCTCCAAAATTGAGTTTTCATGTCTTTAGCTACAAAGGTGACTAGGAGACTATAGGGTTGCTTAAGTGACTTGTCATGGTAAAAATAGTGATCCATCTTGTTGAAAGGGGTTCCCATGTCATGTTTAGTGTGTGAATCTTCTAGTTTTGATAATGTCTATTCTAGTTGGCCTTTAATTGATAGTCTTTTTGAGTCTCGATAACATGAGTCACTTCTAGCAACTACTCTTCTCTCCTTGAGTGATTGTTATCTCTCTTTGATTGATAGTTCATTTTATTATTTAAAATTCTAATGCCTCATGCATTCAAGTGGTAATCTTGCTTGAATTTTGTTTCCTTTGAATGATTTTGCAAAAAAATATTTATATCTATTCCTCTTTAAGTAAGAATAGGATCCCGAATTCATATATTCGCAGACCTCCCTCTATGCCAAATCCAATATTCATCACAACATCCTTTCAAGACTCAAGCTTTCCCATAAAACACTTAAATATTTTGAAGATTATTCACCAACTCCCAAATAATATTTAATCTCCCCTATCCTTGCTTTCATCAACAGTTCTTGGAGCTAGGGAGGAGAAGACAATGAAAAAAAGCTTGATCCTTCAAGGACACAAGTCAAGGAAATTTCAAAGAAGTTCCATTGAAGTTTCATATAAGTTGCCTAATTTTGTTTGTTTCTATGAAAACTCTTTTAAAAGGTATTTCAAAATAAGAATTGGATCACCAATTTTCCCATAAACTAAAAAATTTCATTGTTGCTTCTTGGTTATATTTGCTAGTAATAGGGTGTTGTACACTTTGCACAAGAAAATAAGATATTAATTATGTAAAATAAATATTTATTTGTGATGCATCTTTGGATATGTGTTTAGTCACATTGAATATTTAAATGGGTCCAATTGTAAAGTTCTATGTAACATTGGTTAGATATTTTATGTGTGGGTTGCAAATGGGAAAAATATTTAGTATTGGAAAACTTACTACCAAAAAGTAAATGTGGGGTCATATTTAATATTGAAAAACTTACTACCTGTAGACATGTAAAAATGACCTAACACTTATTGCACATACTAAATGAAATTTTCTCATCATCATCATTATCACCTAATATCACCGCATTTAGCATCAAATACATCAAAAACCCTAATTTCCTCTATTAATTGAATAATATTACATTATTCAATTAATTCACTTTTTCATCATTTTTTATTAATTAAATAAACTTCATTTAATTAATAAAGTACTAAGCTACCTTTATTCCACTTGATTAATTAAATAACATCAATTATTTAATTATGTCACTAATTCACTTTATTCCGCTAAATCAATTAAATTATTATCATTTAATAGTTTAATTAAATCACTTTCCCCTAAACATGAATAATTAAATCATTATTCAAACATCATTCAAAAAAGTCAAAACAAACAAATACAACTTTGTTTGCAAAAATCAAACTTGATTTGCACGTTCAACTCAAAAAGATTAATTAAATCAATTAATTAATTACCCTCACCCACTTTCATGACTGAGAAAATTAAGATCCACCAATTTCTCACTCCGATTGGCTGACTAATCCATCTATTTCTGACCGATTCATCTATTCTTCAATCCCATTGAAGGCTCAAATTGATTTCCTCAATTCCATAGATTATTCAATCTATTTCCTCAATCCCACTGAACACTCAAATTGATTTCTTCAATCACATCGATTACGTAATCAAAATACACTAATTATTCCTATCTATTACCTCTCAACATCTTTCAACCGTTGATCAAGATATTCTACTACGTGATCTTGAGCGTTCATTTCAAAATAAAAATTCTATATAACAACCTCATTTCTTGTAAAAAATGATTAGAGAATCAACATATTTTGCACAACGAAGTAATGCCAAAATCACAATCGATCTTTTGACAAACTTTACACACATCTTCGATCAACGAAATTGCACGACTTTGAAGATTTTTCTACGCACAAATGGAGGCTTCACATTGATACACCAAAAAATCCATCATCTTTGCGAACACACTTCGATATAGGATGGTAAAGCTACATTGTATTTAATTCATTGTTATTGTTTTTTTTTAATTGCTTTTGTGAATTCATTATTCTTCGTAGTTTCATTTCATGAGTAATGGGTATGAATCATAGCTTTTGTTTGGATTATATTAGTTTCTATTCAAGGAGAGGGAGAGAGAGAAAGACCTGAGAGGGAGAGAGAGAGGGAGAGAGAGGGGGGGAGAGGGATAATATATATTATATATCATATATATATTAATATAATATTACTGCATAATATAATATTACTGCATAATATAATATTACTATATATTATATATTAATATATAATATATATTATATAAATACATATAATAAATTAATTTAGTATATTAATATATAATAAATATATATATCATAACATATAATATATTTAATATATAATATAAAATATTAATAATATTATGTTCATAATAATTCTTAAAACTAAAGAAAACATATATTTGTTTGCTTTGCTATAGGTTAAAAAGATAGAAGCACGAACAACAATGGGTATATCAAGTGCAAAAGATAATGGATATCCATTTTGGAACGGATATTCATTTACTAAGCTATAAAATAAAATAAAAATGGGACCGTTTTGAGCATTCCAACGATCCCTACATTCCTTGTGTCATGTATATCTCGTGCTTTCTATCTGTATCAGACAAAATTTAGCTTTTGGGAGATTCTTTTACACTTTATTAACCATTACAATCATTTTTTTGTGCAATGGGGAGCCGTAGTCGTCGTAAGAGAGAAGGAAAAAAGAAACTAACAACAGATCAAATTGAAGCATATAGAGAAGAAGATAGAGAAAGCCATAGGAAAAGAAGACAAGATATGAGAAATATTCAAATTGAAGCTTCTTCTGCATCGTTAAATGTTAATTCAAGTGAAAATGAAATAGAATTTGAAAATATTGAACATCATATTGAAATTGAAAATGAAAATATTGAAATTGAAAGTGAAAATCTGAACAACATTGAAAATGAAAATGTTGAAAATGTTATTGAAAATGAAAATGTTGAAAATGTTATTGAAAATGAGATTGAAAATGAAAATGTGAGAATGAAAATGTTAATAACATTGAACTTGAAAATGAAACTGTTGGAATTGTTATTGAAAATGTTAATAACATTGAACTTGAAAATGAAAATGATGGAATTGTTATTGAAAATATTGATAACATTAAAAATTTGAAAATGAACCTTATGCAACACCTAATTACATGACAACCCCTAAATGGTTGCTTGAAATAGATGAGGACATAATAGATAATCTTCAAGGAAAAAGGTCACAATGAATGGTTCGTTTGTGGGATACCAATATTTTCAGTGAATACTTTTTTGATAAGACATTAATTGAAAATTGTCAAATTTTTTGTGCAATTTCTTAAGTCTTACAAAATGAGACCATTATTAAGAAAATTGAAGATTTGCATCACCAAAAAATTAGAAAAAATAGCATTATTGTAAAAAATATTTTTAATGCTCTAACCTCTATCGGAAAGACTAGTAAGGAAAAAGATAAAAGGGTTGCTCGTAGAGTGATCACAACCTCACTAGTAAGCCATAATTTGGGAAAGGATCATTTAATGAGATAAACTTGTATTGATTTAAATCTAAATCATAAAACATTGAATAAAGCACTCTCAAGAAAAGGAAGACTCGATATTCCTCTTCAAAATGATACGTGGAATTTTAGTGGGAGGCTTCCACATGTTGATAAGAAGCTAACCAATAATGTAAAGATGCAAATTGAATTTTTTTGGAACTCTCAGTCTAGAGTGTCACTGAATGTAAAGGATGTTTTAAAGTTATGAATTGGTAATCGAGATTGCACATCACATCCTAAACATTTCTTGGAATGTAGCCAAACAATTTTTTCAAGAACATCCAAATTTTCAAATCTCACAAAGGGATTTTGAGTGTTGCAAGCCATTTTATTGTGTATCTATTAATGTTCGTAATACATGTTGTAAATACCATGTTTTTGATTAGGTAACCAAAGATTATGAAAGGGCTCTAATCCATTTTACAACAAGAAATATTTAGCAATAAGTACAACGAGACAAAGAACAACTATACGATGAAACATCAACAAGAATAGCTCTCGTTTCCAACAAAATAGCAAGGTAGAATAGGCAATAACACCAGAAAAACAAGCCAAAAGGCCACTCAAAAAGTTGCAAAATAGCAAGCAACAACGACAACCAGCCCAAGGGTGGAAAAATAAACCAAACCTCAAATCAATACAAGTAGGTAAAAATGGGTCCAAAACCTAATCAATCCTTCAAAAAATCCTCATGAATAATACTATAGACCTGCATGCCACCCATCAAACTATAAACACAAACACAACAAGACAAAGAACAGGCTACCAAAAGATCAAATGTAAGAAACTAGTAGCTAAAACATTGCAGCCCTGAAATAACAAAGATTAAAAGCTAATGTTAACATTCTTCATGGAAAGTCAGATTTTCTCGCTTCCCTCTCCTCTGCCTACATTTGAACTTCCTGCGTGCATGGTGGATTCTGTTTTGGGGGTACCCAACGGTTCCCCTCTGACCCCCTTTGACCTGGGCACCTCGTTTTTGGGCATGTGTCCCTCAAGTACCACTCTTGCGGGGACAGTGCTTTCACCTTCAGTCCTTTCGAAGACCTTTGCGGTTCCGAGTGAGTCTTCTGTGCTGGCGGTGGAGATATTTCCGGTAATAGGCTGGAAGGATGTGTTATCCAATGGAAAACAAGTCTCTTCCATGACCCCTCTCTTACTTGAGGTTGTCATGGCTTCTAAGATGGATTTTGACATTCCTGATTTGGTCTGTGATAGGATTCTCTCCTCCATGGAGAATGCTGTGGTGGGAAGATTTATTTCTTTCCGTCCAACGGTGGATATGGTTTAGAAATGGGCAGCGGAAAAATGGCATCTAAAGGGTAGTGTGGAGATCTGTGGGATGGCTGGTGGTCTTTTTCTATTCAGATTCACGATTGTGGAAGACATGGTGATAACTCTTTCAAAGGGTCCATGGGTGTATGGGAAACATAGCTTGGCTATGTGTCACTGGAAGTCGGGTCTTGGCCTTGCTATAGATCTGATTAAGTCGGCTCCAATTTGGGTGCGACTGCCGGGCTTACCTCTTGAGTATTGGGATGAAGTCATTTTCAAATCTATTGGGGATTCGTTGGGTCAGTTTTTCACCACTGACTCTATTACCAAGTCGAAATCTAGGTTAGTCTTTGCTAGATTCTGTGTTGAAATTTGTGTTGATAAAATCCTTTCGAACACAGTTAAGTTGTGCTCTAAGTTTGGTAATTGGACACAACCAGTGTGTTATGAAAATGTTGTGGTCTACTGTCAAAAGTGTGCTAAATCTGGTCACCTTATCTCTGACTGGAAATCTTCTTTTAGTCGGAAGGTTAAGGTTGACTATACCTTGGAGAATCCTACACCTCCTACGGGAAATGTTCCCCATCAGTCAGAAGACTCTGGGCTTATTTCTTTGAGTGTTGCACCTTCCCTTGATGACCCTCCACCTTCACCCACCTTTGTTGAACCACCATTTGACCTAGTCGACCCTAGTGCTTTATTGGAGTTTGCTGTTAAACCCCTGACTATCCAGATGATCCAGAACCCTAGCTCTTCGACTGCTGATCCTTTGTTTGCGGTGGTCTCTGTGGGGACTTGCGAGACAATGATTGAGGATGGTGAAATATGGGTTGAAGAGAGCATCTGAATGGTTGATGAATCTATAGAAAGTATGGGGGGTTTTGAAGCTTGAGAAAACTGCAGAAGAAGGGATCTGGACAACGCCAAAGAAAAAAAGGAAGGAAGAAGAAGGAAGGTGTAGGAGGTGACTCAAAGCTAGGTAGGCCCTCCCAGAGACTCACTAGGATGAGAGAAACGACAAATGAGATTGCCTTGGGTAAAAAAAGGACATTAGATGTGTCCTCAAAAAAAGGTCAGAAATGATAGTTATATCATGGAATGTTCGTGGGCTCAATAGCTCCCACAAACAACTTGCTCTGAAGAACTATGTGTTGGAACATAAGATTGATGTGTGCCTACTACAAGAAACCAAAATGATGAAGGCAAATTTTGATAAAATTGCTAAATTTATTTGGCCAAATGCATCCTATGTCTACAGTGATGCTGAGGGTGCTTCGAGGGGTGTGGCTGTGCTTTGGAACCCATCAAAATTTATGGGCTCTGAACTATTCCAATGTAAAAATAGTGTGGGGGCCTTGTTTACTTACCTTGGTGAATCCTAGTCTATAATCAATATTTACGCTCCTAACCAGAGGAATGCAAGGAGTACGTTGTGGCATGACCTTGCGGTTAAAATTAATTAGAATAGGGGAGGAAATTGGCTAGTTGCTGGAGATTTTTTCTCTCCTCTCTTTTCGTCAAAAAAAAGTGGTGGCCTATTGGATTACTCTGACAGGATGTCTGACCTGGCTAATTTTTTGAATTCTTCAGGTTTAATTGATATTGATCTCATGGGTCATAAATTTACTTGGTCTAACAGACGCTTTGGTGATCACCTGATTCAGGTTCATTTAGATCGTTTCCTCTGCTCTCCCCATTGGAATAATGCTTTAGATGCTAATCTAATAACCCTACCCAGGATGATCTCTGACCATAACTGCCTTTTGCTGACCACTAATATTCATCCTGCTATGGGTCCCATCCCCTTCCATTTTGAGATAATGTGGAATTCTCACCCTGACTTCAAAAATAAAATTGCTGAATGGTGGAATATTCCTGTCCATGGCTCTCCCATGTTTAGGATTTTTTTCAAACTCAAACATATTAAAAACATGGTTAAAGGATGGAACAAGAGTGTGTTTGGTGATGTGTTTAAAAAAAAAAGTTGTTAGAAGAAGAGTTGAGGACCTTACAAAAGAAAATGGAGGAAGGAGATGACAGTCAGCGGACTCACAACTAGGAAAGGGGAACCAAGATGGAATGGGAACGGGTTCTCAAAAAGGAGGAGGTCTTTTGGAAGCAGAAATCCACAGTCCAATGGTTGAAGGAAGGTGACAAGAACACCTCTTTCTTTCATGTGTTAGCCATCAAGCATAGGAAAAGGAATCAAATTTCTCAATTGACTGATGATTCTAGTGTGGTGATTTTGAATCCTACCTAGATTGGCCTTGGAATGGGAACGGGTTCTCAAAAAGGAGGAGGTCTTTTGGAAGCAGAAATCCACAGTCCAATGGTTGAAGGAAGGTGACAAGAACACCTCTTTCTTTCATGTGTTAGCCATCAAGCATAGGAAAAGGAATCAAATTTCTCAATTGACTGATGATTCTAGTGTGGTGATTTTGAATCCTACCTAGATTGGCCTTCATGCTGTTAACTACTTTCAGGAGGCTTATTCGGCCCCAACTGAGGTACCAAACCTGAATTTGGAAAATGTGCTGCTCAACCATCTACCTACCATCATTTCCCAGGAAGATAATAAGGGGATTCTCAGTGTTGTTTCTCAGGAAGAAGTTTGACTGTTTACCTTTAGCATGGGGGCATTCAAAGCCTCGAGCCCTGATGGTTTTCCTCCTGCCTTCTTTCAGATATTTTTTGGATACTGTGGGTGGGGACCTCGTGCTAGCGGCCAGGCATTTCTTGAAATCTAGTAAAATCCTTAAACAACTGAATCACACCTTTATTTCCCTTATTCCTAAGATTGGAGAGCCTCAATCCATGACCGATTTTTGGCCCATTAGCCTATGTAACACCTTTTATAAAACCATTTCAAAGACTTTAGTGAACTGTATCAAGCCCCTTCTGGATAAAATCATCAGTCCTACCCAAAAGGGTTTTTTCCTTGGGCACCATATTCTTGATGCTACTTTGACCACCCACGAGATGCTCCATTCTATGGATAGATGTAACTATGTGGGGATGGCCCTTAAACTGGACATCTCTAAAGCTTATGATAAACTTTTATGGGATTTCATCCCAAAGGTTTTGGCCAAGTTTGGGTTCAACAATTTGGTTATCAAACTCATTATGGAGTGTGTTAATAATGTTAATTATTCTATTCTTGTTAATGGGTCCCCCTTTGGGTTCTTCTTTGTT
Source organism: Sequoiadendron giganteum (assembly GCA_007115665.2). NCBI lineage: Eukaryota > Viridiplantae > Streptophyta > Pinopsida > Cupressales > Cupressaceae > Sequoiadendron > Sequoiadendron giganteum. The sequence goes on along the minus strand of CM021100.1, from coordinate 677,464,873 downwards.
GGCAAAGGGATCAGACAAGGTGACCCCCTATCTCCTTATCTCTTCATCATGATTTTTGATGTGCTCAGTAGGAACTTTACTAGTCTGTTGTTGGAAGGCTCCATTATGGGCATCAGAGCGACTTCTTCCCTGGAACCGGTTATTGTGCAGTAATTTGTGGATGACACTTTTCTTTTTGGGAAAGCCTCTATGGTGGAAGCTAGGAAATGGAAAGAATGCCTTAACAATTATGCCTCATGTTTTGGTCAGAGAATAAATTACAATAAAAGCATGATCAATTTCTTTAACAACGCACCTAATTTGCAAACCAGAGTGATTGCAGTTCTGGGTTGTGTTAGTGGGTCCCTCCCCCCAGTTTACCTTGGGCTCCCTCTCACGGTTACGGAGGTTACCCCTAACTTCTGGAAAGAGTCCAAAGGAAATTGGTTGGGTGGAAAGGCTCCATCCTAAGCCATGCTGGCAAACTCCAACTGCTCACAGCGGCCCTTCAAGGTATACCAAATTAATTCCTTTCCATATTTAAGATACATAAGTACATTGCTGATAAGTTTGAAAAAATTCAAAGGAATTTCCTCTGGTCTAGGACTAAGGATAAGAAGAAACTCGCTCTGGTAAAATGGGAAAAGGTTTGTCAGGCCAAAAATTGTGGTGGCCTAGGAGTCAGGACAATTGCCAACACTAACAAGGCACTAATGGCCAAGGTTGGTTGGGATCAGTAAGGAACACTAAGGATTGGTGAATTTTTTTGAATTCCAAATATCTTCAGGACATGCCTTTGATCAATTGCTTCTCAGAGTCTCACCCCTAGGGCTCTTTGTCCTAGAGGAGCATGTGCAACACACAAGGCCTGCTAAGGAATGGGATTAAATGGAAAATGGGCAATGGAAATCAGATCAGATTCTAGGAAGATACGTGGCTAATTGATACCCCTCTAGTTTGTTTTGACTTTAGGACTCTTATGGGATCGGCTCAGAGGTATTTTGGTATCCATATCAGTGATTATGTTTCTTGACCCCCAAGGGATAGGGCTTGGAAGAACCTAATCCTCTTCTATCCCCAATCTTAAGACCTTTTTTTTCTGGCTCGATCCCTCTAGGAGATTCTATCTATCACCAGGTTTCCCTCTTATGACAAAGAAGATGAGTTTTTTTGGACTTTTCACAAATAGGGGATCTTTTTGTTAGGTCAGCGTACAAACTGCTGATAAACTAGGGTACTGCAGAGGAACCTTGGAGGAAGATATGGAACTGCCACATGATCCCTAAAATAAATTTCTTCTGGTGGATGACCTACCATAATAAGATTCTTACTCAAGACAATTTGAGGAAACGAGGATTTTATATTCCCAATAGATGTTT
>CM021100.1:676845393-676863415 GCA_007115665.2 Sequoiadendron giganteum | reverse complement strand
GATTTGGAAAGGGTCATCACAAAGTTCATGCGCTAAAGTAATTGTAAGAACAGATCAGCCCATTCCATTTAATGATGCACATTTCAAAGATGATTGTCAGTTTTCTTTTTTGCTGTTTATTGGGTGTTTCTTTTTGTCTTGGTGCATTCCTTGACCATTTACTGTGATTTAATATTGATGTACTAGGGCATGCTTCATGTATTCTAGATGGAGCAATTAAAAACCTTCACAAGCATAATAAAGAATACTAATATGTGACCAGGTATGCTAATACAATGGCATTCCTCTATGCTGTATATTTTTTTTTCAACCCTCTATTCCCTTTGGCCCATAGTCTTGCTACCTTCGAACTGGTCATATCTGCTCTACATAAGGCCTGCACAACAAGATCTTTTTGTGCTTGGGTTTGATTGTTGTTAGTGTGCCGTACTAATGATCTAGTAAAAGGTACTCACACACTGGAAAAATCAGCGGGTGTGTAGGTGATTTGAACTTCTTGATCCATGTACCCCATGAAATTATGAATGGTTCCTGACTAACTTTTAATAGTTAGATATTATCTAGACTGGATAAGGTTTGAAATCCCTATACTAAAGTAGGGCATTTGTAATATTTTGTGTACGTTAGTTGTGCAAAGGGCAATTTTCAATTCATGCCAATTTGATTTGTTTGCCCACCAAATCCTTGATTTTGTTTTTATTGAACTTTCCCGGCCGTGAGTTTTAGGTGTTAGTCTTGCATTTTTTTTTCCTAACTTATGCTTTTTCTTACCCTTGGCATCATTTGTAGGCAGAACTGTTTTTTCCATTTTGGGGGAAGGATTTGCAGCTTGGGCTAAAAGGAACTAACCCTCCCAGGTTTGTTGGATTGAACCTACTCTAGTCCGTGTTGTTGATCAAAGGATGCAATATTTTAAAGACAAAGATGTCTTTGTTCATATGGTCTAATTGCTGATACATGCATGAAAGTAGATTGGAAACTCAGCAAGTCACCGAGTACTCACAAGTTTTTCATGTTCTTGAGTAATTGCAGGTCTAACTCATCATAATTCAGTGTTGAATTTTTGGTGAGTCTGACGAATTGACTCACTACGCCAACAATGCATCAAAATTGTGGGAAAAAACATGATTTGAACACTCCAAAACTTTGTTTATTGGATTTATAAAAATTGTTTTGGCCTTTCAATAACTTATGAAAAATATTCGAATATTATAAAACATAAATTTGGAGAACATATTACTGATTTTCTTCATATATAGATCAATATTAGAGAGTTCATTACACATCATAGATCAAAAAACAAGTTCAATACGTATCAACTTCATGTTCCATTATAAATAAAATTACAACTTATAATTTCAATGTTTATAATGTATAAATTTATATTACTAAAGCTCCTGAATAGTTATGTGGCTGTCCTTGAACAGGATGGTAGCGTTGCAGCTTCTTGTTGAGAAGCAATATGATCATCAATTGGAGCTTTAGGCATAAGATCTTGATGTGAATGCGATGAACCCCACTACGACTAAAGCTCCTAAATTGTTGTGTTGGTGTCCTCAATGAATCCCTCACTAATGGCTTGCCTTTTGCCTCCTCAAACGTTGGTACTTCTACTTTTCATTTTAATGCTTTCCTCTCCAAATCAACTATATCATTAGTAGTAAACAATAGTTGCACATCATCAACAACCTGATCTAAATATGGATTGATGCCATTGAGATCAAGAACCTTGTGTCTCTTGCTGCTCTACCTCTTTGCACACAATCAAATCTACTTAAAGACAAGGTTCTCCAAGAACTTTTGAGTTAACCTATTGCATTACTTTGTGGGAGTGGTCTCAAAAACGATCCAATTGTGCTCACAACTTTAGGAACCTACCCTGTTCTGAGTTTTGCTCACCAAGTTTGTACCAATTTTTTTTTATTTCACCAACTAAATCACTCAGGCATTTTGACAAACAGCTCCAATATGCTACTCTAAATTTAATATTTGTTGTATGTTTATGATTCAAGGTAATAGAATGATTTTGGTATTGACACATACAATAATGAGCATACTTTTATACATACTTAAAAGAAAGTAGGCATAAATTCCCAATCATAAACATCACCACATTTCTACAGACATTTTAACACATTGTAAAATAGAGGTAGCATAAAGTTCTGACCTCAATCATCTGCTGTTCATTAACTCTAGGAAGAATGGGATTACAATTCAGCTCTGCTAGACTCCACAATATATTGCAGACATTATACTACCCTTTGCTAACATAAGCATGTTAATAACCCAGAACCCTTCCTATGCACCTCCCAGGTTACATTATCTCTCAGTCTGCCATAGAGAGTAAAATAATTCTGAATTGACAGGAGATATTAATGCTTCTGTACCAAGAATAGATATTATTGATGCTCCTGGTGAATAAAGAACAGTCAATAGCCAAACAGCCGTTCAAGGAAGACAACGCTGCTCCAATATAAATTTGCATTTTCACACGTATATGCCTGGGCCGAAAATTATGATATTTTAAACTTGAATTAGCTGCTCCCGATGTTTCAAACCCAACCTTTATGATTGCTTTTCCAATTATCTCCGAGCCTTCCACCAACTAAGACCTTCAGGATTTTAATAATATTTTGATGTTGAAAGCGGCATCTTCTTTAAAATAATACTACCACAATCTCCAGAATTCATAGCTCTTTTCTAATTCATGTCATCTTTGCACCCATTTTCAAACCACGACTCCCTACAAATTATTCGAGCATCCTTTGTGGCTGCTTAAGTCTTCAAATGCAAAGTTTACAAGACATGCGGAGTTGTTGATTTCTTCCTCGATGCCATGTTAGTATGAAGCAACTCCTACGCAGGACTCCAATCTAAGGTCTCTTAGTATTCCCGATAACTTGCAATCTGTCTTCCATGTCCTCTTTGATATCTCAACAATCTTCATTTAAAGTGGTGGCTATTTTACATGAGGAAAGGCAGTAATGAAAGATTCTTTGGTGACAAAAGCCTTGTCTTCGTTTTTTCCAGCTAAGTCGGCTTCCATTGAATATCGAAGAAATCAAAGCCCATAGCGTCAAACTCTTTCTTGTCAATAATCATTCACTCAAATGTTTGGCCCCAATATTCTTCTATAATATTGGCCTCCTTGAATAATTCCACCTCATCAATAAAACAATCGATGCTTAATATCAATGCAACATTACAATAAAGCGACTCTTCCTTTTCAAATTTCAATCTCAGTAATTTCAAGTTCCAGGCGACTCTTATCAAACTTGATACTCTTCTCCCTAGTCTTGTAACTCATCAAATGTCGCCTCTCCCTTAAATAATCTGCATTTGCTATGTAAACCTTCACATTAACTTGAGCAATAAGATCAAATTAATATTGTATTGCTTCCTTTGTATGATTTTCCGCCTTATAAATCTTCAAGAAGCTAGGCATTTTCAATCTTTAATCCATTTCAGTCTAAGATTCCCGATAGCGTCTTCACCTGCTATTCTGGAATGATGCGGCTTTAACAAATAGCCCGATAATTTTCAATGCACCAAAATTTATCAAACTCCACAAGCATACATCTCAATACATAAATTCCTGGCATAAATCAAAGCTCGACATATTGAATGAACTCCTTTATTATAGATAAATGATTGAATTATATTCCCTTTCACCAATTAACAAATGATACAAATATATCATCACCATACCCCTATATCACCGTAGAATCCACAAACCCCAAAATTAATATGCAATATTTCAATTTATGATATCAAATTGAAATACCGAAATCAATCTTCCCAAGACTGCACAATTTTCATTGAAACTTCAATTGTTCAGAATCAAGCAAGAAACCTGTTTTGATTTCTCCAACTATTAGCCAGGGAAGATCTTTCATTGTCGAAGCCAATCTTCTTTCAGAGGTCACCCCATCTCAAAAAGGCTATGAACCACGTTCACCAACCCGTTCCAAAATCCAAAATCCCACCTCTTGCCATGAGCTCTCTCAATTCTTTTATTCTTTTTCTTTGACCTTTTCCTTTCTACTTGCTTGATTGTTCAAATTTATTTTCTCTTTTAATTTCCAAATTGTGACTTAATTTTGAATTTGCATTTAATAAGTCACTTTAAATATAATATTATTTAATCAATAATATTTCCTTTTGAATTAACATTTGAAGGAAAATATTAAATAATTAAAATAATATTATATTTTCTTGAAGTAGTAAAAAATGGGACATTACAATTCATCCTGTCCTGAAGATTGCTTGCCCTCAAGCAATCCACATTTGCAAGCCAAATTGAATACCACGATCCCAAATCAATATTGGAGGTTGCCATGAATCTCTGTTGAAAATAATGCCTGATTTTATTATCACCATATTGTTCCCATCTGACATTTTGAAAATCAATTGAATGAAATCAATAAACTCTTCTTCAATATTCACTGAATCCCACATGATTCCAGGATTCCAAGAGAGTTGTAGGAAAAAACCACCACGCAAATGCTGTGCTACTCTGATTAAAATCATCCGATTTGCATGCCCAAACTGTGTTAATACTTCTTGAAACTCCAAGAAGTACTCATCAAATCTGAAATCCATGAAGATACTGAAACTAATACCATGGAACAAGAATTGCCAAAACAATTCAAGGAAATTCACTTCATCATCGAACTCAATTCTGAAATTAACTGAGCTTGGAAACACTGATGCATGAATAAAATCTGACAGAATCCTCACAATCAACTATAACAATCATCGAAAAAACTCACCATCAAACTGCCAATCAGCTCTATCCAACGGACTTACCTAATCAATTCTCTGTTGCTGGTCAAGAATGAGAACCTCATTTATATGCATACCTTGATTTTCCATTTCATGTAGAGTGAATGGGCAATGGACAATAGTAAAATTATCACAATCCATATTTTGCATCAATATTCCACTGTTGGAAGAAGCATCTGAATGCCACCCTTCATCACTTGCATTTTGAGGAATTCCTTCGTCTAACTCAAAAAATAAATTTTCATAGAACACATTTGCACGAACTTCAAATAAATGATTATCAAAAATATGAAAATCATGCTTATGAAAATTTGAATTCTTTGTTCTTTCAGGACAATGATCCAAGTCATAAGTCTCTTGTATGTAATCTAGCTCTTCAATGACCTCTTGAATCTCTTCAGCTCTTTCTTTGTTTTCTTGTTCCTTGAAAAAATGAGCAACAACAATTTGATTTTCAGCTTCTCTTAAAGACTTTTGAACAACAAACAATTCAGCCTTTGTTTGTTCGTTCAATTCCAAACATTCATCAACAGCTTTAGTAGCCCTGTCTCTATCATGAACTATAGGCAAAAAATCTGTCTTGATTTCTTCCATAACATTCTTCATTGATTTCAAATCAGTAAGGGAAATGCTACGCATATCTTGATTCCTTAGCACATTATAATTCAGATTTTCCACATACCTATGTGTGTCATCAAGATTGGACAAAGCTTGAACTTCCCTTTCAGTAGATAACAAATTTTGATTGCTCCAATCATGACCTGACAGAGTTGACAAAGTGCTGCTATGAGGTGAAAATAAATCATAATTCTTCTCAACTGTGCTCCCAAGTCTGTCACAAATTTGTTGTGCTTCTCTCCTCATCTCAACAATGGTATGCTCAAGGTCACTAGCTCTTTGCTTCAAATCAGTTTGAAGCAAAGAGAAATCAGATTTGTGACCACTAGAACCAACTTTCTCAGTGTCTTCCTCAATGCATGACTCCTTAGAAATAATCAAATCAGCATTAGCAATGGAAGAATGTTCAACTTCTTCCCTCATATATTCGGTTTGGAATTCAAACCAAAATCCGCCCAAATTGTTGAAATGAAAGATTTTTTCTACTGCTGATAAGTTGATCAAAGATTTCTTCAATCAATGTGAGGGGAAGACGAAGCCTCACTTGAAGATGGCAATGTGGATAAATGAGGTGAGCTCTAATCTTGAAGACATGAATAAAATTTTGTTTACTAATGTTGAAGACTACCTGGTGACTTCTTAGACTCCCATGATATCCTTCTGGAGTGAATTAGACATCAGACACGGCGATGGATAGTAGAGTGAGTCGGTATGTATAATCTGTCGTCTTCAATACCTAGCCAACCATTCATGGTAAACACCACCCAATATCGAATCCTCTAACTCGTCAAGCAGCTTATGTGAATTTGCTTCCTGATATAGCGACTCGATGAATACAATGATGCAAGAATCTCACTGACCAACACCTCCTGACAGGCTAAGCATCGCAATGCAATACAAGCCAACATCAATAATAAACCATCGAACATTCATTAAAATTAATATGCCCAAATTTTTTGATGATGCTCCTTCAAAATCATATTTTCTAATAGTTCAAAATATCTCCAATCTGCTATGAGTCGAATTGCTTAGTCAAATCTGATTGGATATTCTTGAACCTTGCTCTGATACTATGTTAGATTTCAGAGCAGAAATGCAAATAAGCAGAAAATACAACACATAGAACAATGAACACAGTATTTTACCCTGGGAAACCCTCCTACTCCAGGGAGAAAAACCCAACAAAAATATTCTCTTATAAATAAGAAGAATAAGTGCAGAAATTGCACACAAAATTAGGCACTAGAAAAGGCCGAGTCTCATACAATGAATAACGACACTTCTCCTTGAAGCGAATCTTGAATACACAAAATAATGACACTTCTCCTTGAAGCGAATCTATTGCTTAGAAGATGAACCTGCTGCTAAAGAATTCGAATTGGAATGGAATGATTGACGCTAAAATGTGGAGACTCTATCTCCCTTATAAAGCAAGCTAGGCGACCTCCCTTCTAGGGCCGACCTAGAAAAATACAATTTTTGTTTATAATGCAAAGGCCGACCTGCCTTGAATTAATTATATTTAAGAGAAAATATCTCTCGCCGTTACAAAACACTAACAGATGGCATATACAAAAGTTAAAATCGTTTTAGACTAAGACATGCAAAATTAGTTTGACAAATAACATTGTCAACTTGAAGAAAATCGCAATAACCTTGGTCCCAGGGGTCAGTGTTATTACAACATGGCTTAGAATATAAGCAACATGATCAATTTTTTGGGTAGTCAGTAGGATGCACAAATGCAAACTATGAATTTTCTTTGGATGATAGAAAATCCACTTCAAGATTTGTTTTCTTTTTGGGATTTTCTTTGATATCACAAGGGAGTAAGAAGTAAAGCACTGTTGCTGTAATGTACCCCCTTAATTTTTTTTTGAATTTAACACAATGAACCAGCATCAAACCACTGATTAGCGTTAGCTCCAAAACCAAATCAGCTTGTAAAATAACCCTCACCAAGAATGTTCACCAAGATCCCAGTATGGGCAAGGTGATAGCATATGGTTTGGGGATTGTTAGGAATAATATGAACTAAAAGTACAATTCATCTGCTAAGCAAGTATCCACAACCGGTGGGAATACTCCACTTATTCAGTGGGTGAGATTATTACAAATTATTAAGGCGGCAAGCCAGCCATGTAACGACACTTCCACTTGAACAGTGGGGGGTATACAGTCATCACAACCACTTATTTTTCGTGGGGGGAATACAACAATAATGAAAGATGCTTTATTAAACTCAACCACTCAATTGTGGGAGTGTAAAATAAACTAAAATTGCAGCAATATAAACAATAGCTGTTAGTACTATTAATCAGCTTTACAAACAATGATTTATAACTGCAAACAAAGAGATAAGCTTCCAAATTCTGTCAATGGTTAGAGTAATCAACCTCTTACATTTACAATACCAAAATGATATTGAAATGAAGCACGAATCAGCAATAAGATGAAAATATGTAAGTCTGATCAGAAACAACATTAACAGAAAATCAAACTAGCAACATTAAAACTCATTGTAATGGACGCATCTCCTCCAAAACAGCTTAGAAAGCTTCCAAACCACAGTCGAATAACAACTAGAAGCAAGGCGTCCAAACTCCAAGGAGAACACGAGCCAGAAACAACAACCACAGAAAGGAAGGAACTCCAAGGCAGCCAGGCAGAATGGTATGGCCTCCAAGAAGGGTCGATGTTCTCCAAAAATTCAATACTTAGTAATTAAATTTGAAAACTTCCGAAAAGGGGTGCCCTCCACAGTAGAACAACATGAGCAATTACCCAGAATGGAATAAAAATCTATGGTGAAGCTACGAACGAAAATTTGCTTCAGCCATGTAGAAACCAACAACATAGAAATAGGCTATACATCAACAACCTATCCAAAAACATCTGAATTGAAGCTCCATCTGCACCTTTGTGTGAAATACAGTCATATAGAACCACTTAGGAAGCCATAGTTTCAGGCCCGAAGGATGGATTGAATTTGCTAAGCTTCCCCTTAGCCAGGTTTTGGATTCAGTCCAGTAGCGTAACTTTAGTTCAAAATTCAAGCATAAGAAACCATAAGCAAGACACCAATATATAAGCTTCAATTGGCAAATGAAGCAATCTGTAACTCCCAACAAGAAACTGTTCCAATTCCTCCAAGGGACGCCACCTCTTAATATTCACTTTATTTTGAACTTAATGAAATATTATTCATCTCCCTTTTTGGGCGTCCAACTTTAAGTTGCACAATAAACATTTAAAATAAACATTAAATGCTCAAATAGACGACCCCTTTATGACCTCTCTTTTAAAACAACTTGAAGTCATCAAGCCTAGGCGTGGGGTACAACTTCAAGACATGAAAAATGACTAAGTATGGGACTCAGTCCAAGGAGGAATAGAAGCCAAAACCAAAGCCAACGCTCAAACTGATTCTGGCAGAAATAGAATGATGACTTGAGCAGGACTGTTGATGGTGCCACTACCAAGATTAGACTTACTAAAAATAGCCAATGCCAAAAATAGTAAGTTAACATCAAAACCTTCAGAAAGCCAAACTGAACACCCTTACTACCCAAAATAGAAATATGGACTGCAGATGATTGAACTGCTACTAAAAGATACTGCTATAACTAGACTTACCAAAAATAGCGAACTGCTATAAATAGTAAGTTTGCAAAGCTTCATCTGAACATCATCTGAGAAGCAAACAAGACTTACTATAAATAGTGTGTTTCCAAACACCTTCTGAGCACAAACTGGGAAGCCAACATGACTTACTATAAATAGTAAGTTCCTGAAAAGGTTGTCAGATGGAGATGCATGTTACACCATTCTGAAGCTTTTTGAAAACCCATAAAACTCCACCAGACATGCATAAAAAAATCTTGCATGCAAGCCCTCAAAACTGCATCTGAAACCTCCTAAAAAATAGCAAACCCTAATTTTCAATACTGCTTTGCCTACGAGTTTCTGGAAATAGGTTAAAAACTCAAGAAGAGTGTAGGGCTAAAATGGGGACATTATAGTTCGTTGTCCCCAAAATTGCTTGTCCTCAAGCAATGCCACCACACTCCAAGAAAACAATTTGATCCTTACTATGCCAAAAGGAATCCATCTTTGTTAGAACCCACCATGCTGATGCTGCACCTCATTGATCTCCCCAACACCATCGAAATTCCAAGATTGCGTTGTCCTCCTTCCAACCATGTAGCCTAATCTGTTAGCCTTGAAAGTAATGAAAACATAATCTTGCAACATTCTTTGACCAAAAGGCTCCAAGGAGTCTAATTCTGCAACATCAAAGTCCAACACATTCCTGTGAAATAAGGGAACTAATCTTCTCAAATAAAAAACATGCTCTGTATTATAACAACTCATAGCATCAAGTAGAGTCACGACAACATATGTGACTCTTCCAATACTTCTTGCAAAAGGAAGAGCAATTCCTAGCAAGGTATCCTCCATCACGTCCTCAAAATTCCATGAAGACGTAGAATGCCTTTTGTGAAGCAAATTGAAATAATTGCTATGACTCCAAGGAAAACTTAAAAATTTCACCTCATGAGTCTCCAATTTGTGAACGAAATCAGCTTCCAACTTGCTGCTTTGAGCATTGGTATAGGAGAAAACACAGAGAAGGCCACTGATAAACATTAGAGAACATCCCATACATGAATTTTGGCTATACTGAAACGATCCTTTTCTCATTTGAGGCTCAAAATCAGTCCTAATAGTTGATTGGAAGGTCTGAAAATAAAAACACCAATTAACTAACAAGTCTGATTTAAACATTTTGAAATCTGACTTATAAAAAATCAGCATTCCAAACAATAAGCAACAGCTGCAATATGGAAAGTCTCTAGCAAAATAATCATATCTGCTCATGAATAAGGCTAGTGACGCCTTAATCAAAAATCCCATTGCCGCAAATAGATAATTTCTGATCATAATATCCATGCAAACCTTCGTTTTATAGTCAAAATTTACCAACCAACTGCTGATTAGGGAGCAACCTCCAACACTTTGGTGAACAAGCATAACACCATGTGTTGATTCCATCCTTTTTCTTTTTTCTTTTTTCTTTATTTGTTGAAATATGTCAGGATCCCAAATCATCAGCATTGAAGAACCATTTCTCAGATGAAGAACTGCTCTTAACTGGACCCTCTGATTCAAACGTTCCATCTGAATGGATACTTCTTGAAACTCCAAGAAGTATTCAACAAATCTGAATTCAAAACCGAGAGTAGTGAACTGCTGGAGAGTTTCAATGAATCCTTCGTCAATCTCAATTCTGAAGTCAGTTATTCTCAAGGAAGTAGGAGCAAACATAAAACCAAACATAAATCTAACCAACAACCTCATAAAAAATTGGATAAATTCTTTATCAGAATGCCAAGCAATTCTTTGTTGTTCTAGAAGAATTTCTTCATCCCTTCTAGTTTCTGGACTCTCCACTTCTTGCAAAAAGGATGCGCTAGGAACAAAAATGGATTCATCTTCATGCATCAATTCTTCAATGTTGGAATGTCTTCCTCCACCAACAGTACTTGAAGAATTTCCCTCATCATTTTCATAGAGAGGATTTTCATAAATCCCACTAGCACCTTCTTCATACAAAGAATTGTCAAAGCCCTGAAAAACTTGTTGATGAGAATTTGAATGCTCATGTCTTTCAGGACAACGTTCCAAGTCAAAAGTTTCTTGTATGAGATCAAACTCATCAAGAATTTTTTGAATCTCTTCAGCTCTCCCTTTGTTTTCTTGCTCCCATGAACATTGAGCAGCAAAAATCTGATTCTTTGCTTCTATTAAAGCCTCATGCACTTCTTGCATCTTGACTTTAGTTTGCTCATTCCATTCCAATGCCTTGTCTGAAATTTTGGCCACTTTGTCTTTATCACAAATGATGAGCACAAGACTTGACTTGAATTCTTGCAAGGCATTTTTAATTGACTTCATATCAGCAATAGAAATATAGCATACATCAAGGCTTCTAGGCACTTCATTAATCAGATCTTCTATTTGTCGATGAATATCATCAAGTTTGGATAAAACTTGAATTTATTTTTCAGCTGTTATAGAACTTGAGCTGCACACTTCATGAATTGGTTGAGATGGGGCTGTGCTGCTTTGGTGTACAAAAATGTCAAAAGTCCTTTCAGCTGAACTCCTCAAATTTTCACGCATCTGTTGTACACTTTTCATCATCTCATCAAAGGTATCTCTCAATTCATTAGCTTTCTGTCTTAGCTTGGTTTCGAGCAAAGAAAATTCTGTTTTGTGCTCACTAGAAACCGCTTCCTCCATGTTGTCTTCAACACAAGATTCAACGTTTGTGAAGGATGGATTTTCCTCTTCTAAATTCTCCGTTTTCTCTTGTTGTTCTAACCAGAATCTTCTTGAATTTTGAAGGTGTAGAAGGAATTCATCAACTATTAGGATATCTTCAATTGAAGACGTTTTTTCAGTCTCAAGAAATTCCTCCTTTGTATCATCATCTTGGGTCTCCTTAACTTTTGTTTCCACAATACTTTCTTCATCAAAATGCCTGACTTCTTCATGCGCCTCTAAAATTGTTGTGGTCCTACTACATTCCCCTAAAGAATGCATAGACACTTCTTGTGTCTCCAAAATAGATGTTGACTTTATGCATTCTTCCGTAGAATGCATGGACAAATGTATTTCGGTAGATACTCCTTGAACATTTGTTACAAAATGAAAGGGATTCCAACTTCCATTTCCTTCTTCAGCATTAAAATTATCTTCTTTGTTCTCCACAGTTTTCATCAAAGAGGCTTTAACTTTTCTTCACATTGATGAAACAATCTTTTGATCAAAATCTCAGTAGTAGGAGAAATTTGCTCTTCTTGCTCATATGCGTCCAAGAGAAGAAATTGGACAATCTGAGGAATGAATTCCATTTCATTAATTGTCAGAACAAGGACATTTTTTGACAGCAGCAAATACATCTTCCCTGTAATGTCCCTTACCCGGTTTGCCCTAAAATTAGCTTGTAGATTAGGTTTAAGGTTTCTTCTTTTCCAAATGAATGTTCTCCTAATGCAATAACCCTAGATTGGAATCCTGTATTCACCATATTAACAACATATTTGTTAGCATTAATATCTAGATATCCAAAATATAAGCATAATCACAAAAGTAATAATGAAGACAAAAGAGGAGTGGCATGAGTAGATCCTCCCGAAGCTATCCATCTAAGCCCAACGGCACAAGCATCCCCTCAGGACAACCCACCCCTTGGCTCCGAGATGAACATCCAAACTAAGAACATTCCATACTTGAAGTGGGTGCTTAGTGGAAACACTGGTACCTGCTTTCTCTACCCATGCTAGCACCTCGGAAGACACTTGACTTATTGGGGATAGTCGGGGGAATGGATAAGTGGCCCGGGCCTACCACCCCTCCATGGCTGCAGCGGACTATGAGTGGAACCCCCACCCCTCCATGGCCCACCCAGGCCTTGGGCCTGGGTGGACTATGAGTGGAATTTCCACTCCTCTAGGGCCCATCCTTGCCTTGGGTTCCGGGGGCGGACTTAAGTGGGGTTTTTAGGCACCACTTCCCTCACACCCTTCCTCCCAATAAGCTTGCAAACACAAGGAATACAATCTTTTAGCTCAAATATATTTGCTTTTATTACTGATTCTTGAAGTCAATATCAACATCATTATCATCATGATAATATTAAAGAAAACATTACGCCAATAATCAGACTAGCCATATTTGTTTCTTATATTCAAAATATGCTAAATATTATTGCTAAGTGAGTACATCACTTGTTACACCCCGATTGTATAGCTACTATTGCATAAGGCAAATGAGTGTATTGTGTGAATCTTTGATATGAATAAAACGTGTTTTGTTATCAAAATGAATGTTCTCTATTTAAATGACTGTCTCATTTGGTTGGTACTTCTATTGATGTTATGTTGCATGCAAAGTATTGAATTGAGAATATTCTAACTTAGACGTTTTGTATATTGTTGATGTTATGAACAAGTAACTGCCGAGATTGTATGTCTGTGGATGCAGGAACAGGAACTATTCCTCCAGGCAGAGGGGAGACATCACTCGGGAGAGGGGCTTGGTCGAGTAACCGGTAAAGTTGATCAAGCTGAGCATACACACACTTCACTGAGAGTTTTGGGAACTGAGTCAGATTAAGTTGTCATGATAAGTCATCCTTAGGCTTAGGAGTTTCTGATTACTTCTTTATGCTTTATGAGTGGTGCTCCTTGATTGACTGACTTATTGTTTTGTGAACCTTGAATGTGAACTGATAAGTTACTGATGCCTGGAATTTACAGTTAAAAGTATATATACGTGTTTGTGCAATTACGTCTATTAAAGGTGCTCTAACTGGCCTATAATAACGTAATTGGAGATTTGAAAATAAACATGTATAGATATATTTAAGTGTAAACTGGGTAAGTTTATTAATATATTTAATATCGATATTATTATAGTTTTACCGATAATATAATATATTAATATATCTAATGTAATGTTCGAATATTATATAGATATATTTATATATTTAAATAAAGGTAAATTAAAAACTATAATAATATTATATTGAATATAATACAAAATATATTAATACATTTTAATGTGAATATTAAAATGACTAAACCTTTGGAAAGATTTGAAATAGACTTTTAATCTTTGGTAATTATTTGGCATTACCATATAAAGGAATTTCGAAATATTCAAACTTTAGAAAGTATTAAATAAAGGAAAGGAATTTCGAATTTACTAGACCATTGAAAATGCATGAAAAATTAATGAAGGAAATGTAAGTTTGAACTTTAGACTTTTGAAAGACTTAAAAGAAATATTTGAAAATCGCGGATTTCTTCCCGTGAAGAAATCGCGCGACTGTATGAGCTGAGAATAGTGGGAAATGGCAACATTTGAAGCCCGCGCCCAGTTCGCACAATGTGGACTTGGTCGCAGCTGTATGAAACGCCACCATTGTGGACGCGTGGGTGAAAGAAAACTATAAGCGACTGTGGGAAACCCTTGACATTTTCAAACAGTAACTAAAAATGCCATTTGTTCTTCAGATTGCCTTTTTTGAGGGCAAGTTTAATGTTTAAACCTGTACGTGGTTGCTTCATGAAATTCAGAAGTGATATGTTGAAACAGTCTTGGAAAATATGTTGAATCATCACTCATTTTTGCTGTGTGTCTGGTTATTCGGTTGCCACTGCACATTTTGACATTATCAAAGGAAGAGGTGTCGAATTCTCATGCCTACAATGTAGTAAGCATGAGAATTCGAAACCTATAAATAGGTTCACTCTCATTGTTGAAAAGCACTCATTCACTCACTCTCCTTTGCATTGGAATCACGAATTTCAGTGCTGTGGTATTTCTGTGTGTTAAAATTCCCTCTTGTTGAGAGCTTGAGCTTTATTCACCTACACTGCTGTTGCATTTACAGTAAGTTGCAAACCATCATTGCAATTAGATTGTGAGATAGATTGTAAAAGCCATTACCATTTTGTGAAAGCCATTTGCAATTTGAGACTGTATTGCTGAGAGCAACTTTTCCTCATACCAAATTGCATTTACCTGAAAGTAGTATTTGTTCAAGCTGAGAGAAGACTGCGAAGGACGGTGGAGCAAGAACTGAAGCTACCGATCGAGCTGATACGCAAAAGGAAATCAGGCATGAGGAATATCTTTGTAGAAATTTTGTCATTGACTTTTAAAATGAGTTATTAGTTTGCTTGATTATGCCTTGCATTATGCTGTAGTATGAAAGGAAAATCATTAGGAAGCCTCTATGTTTCTAAGAGCTTGTTGAATTGGGAATAGCTTAAATTTCATTAGAAAAGGTTTGTGGAATTGGAAATAGCTTAAGAGCTTGTTGAATTGGGAATAGCTTAAATTTCATTAGAAAAGGCTTATTGAATTAAGAAATAGCTTAAGAGCTTGTTGAATTGGGAATAGCTTAAAAGCTTGTTGAAATGAATTAGTTTGAATTCATAGGAGAATTTGAAAAGGAATAACATAAAAAGGGAAATGTTTGATTACTTCTTAGTAAAAGTACCTTATGTTTTGTATTGCTTGAATACTGCTTGAACTCCTTAAATAAAGGAAAGGGACTAGTTATTAATACTAGGACGAGGGTGGATTCAGTACCAAGGTAGTCTAAAGCTTTAGAGTTAAATAGGTTAACCAGAGAAAGCTATGTACTCCATGGATAAAGATTTCCATGTTAGGAAGTACCAGAGGGACCCTTTGTTGACTGTACTCCATTCCCTGTTTAAAGTAATTGAGGTAGGATAGTCTGGGATGATTGACTATCCAGTGAAGGACTAAAACCTACGCGTAGTGTAAGATAGCCTTAAGTCAAATCGGCCCTGAGTAGTGTATATGATAGATGACCTTCATTCAAAGTACTGAATGAGAATACTTTGGCCAAAGTAGTGGAAGGTACGACATCCACTTAGATGTGAGATAGTTGAGACTACACTGTCAGTTCATTGTGATCCATCATGCTAGTTCGGGATTGTGAAATAGCAAGTTCTAGATGTATAGGGCACAACACTATGCTCAGTTGGGTTGTCGCAGCCGGTTACTTTACCAATCTCTTCGTTCGAAGGGAGGGCCATTTATCGAATGATAGATGTGCGGGGGACCGCATTAACAGTCTGTGGTTGGCGGAAAAGCGCCTGAGTGATGTTTCTCCTCCACCACAGGCGACGGATACACCAAGATTTGAAAGGAAGCGAACCTGGACCATCTTACTACTATTTGTGCAAAAGCTTACGAGCTATGTATGTAATTTATTTTACTTTGTACTCTGATTTATATTTACAATGAAAATGGAATTCATGTGGAAATATATATTGTAACTTGCATGTATTTATCAATAAAGAAAGGAAGAATTTTATTGCAATGTCTTTGTTACTTGTTACTTTTATATGTTTGGAAAGAAATGTTAGAAAAATTTTGTTTACCCGGTTTTGGGGTCGTTACATCACTTGAGTTGCTATATCTCTCCATGTTTCCTTACTCGCCTCCTTCAACCTTATATTGAATTGATAATAAGATGAGGACAATTCATAAATATACATAATCTACTTATGTTTATATTAAAGAGTCATCATTACTTATAAGAATTATTATTGCATAATCTTGTATGTATATATATATATACTTCATATACATATATATATATATAATTATTCTTTTACTTATCCATTAGTATTCTTATATATGTTTATATAATTATTCTTTCCTTATTCATATATATTCTTTATTCATTGCATATTAATCCTTATAAAATTTATCTATATCTATGTATATATACTTGTATGCCTATTAAATAATATATATATATATATATTAAATGACTATATTCCAATGCATAACAATCATTGTTACTGCTGTTTTGAATTGCAGATCGTATTTATCAATGTTTTTTCCCTCTTCCTTATTTTCCTTCCTTCTATTTATACAATTCAAGATAGGTGACTCATGGGGGGAATGTATTGTTTGGTGAAAGAGGTGACTTTTCATAAAATATATCCCTTTGTTAGATTTAATTGCTTCCTTGAAAGGCTTATTATCACAATAATATCTATTGTGGAAAATAATAAATTATTACTAATAATTATGATATTTCAGATTATATACTTATTTTATTATTTTATTTTGATGTTTTATTGAACATATTTTAATATTAAAGTTAATAATAAAACCAATTTGCTAATATTTTATTATTATTTTATTCTAATGTATTACAATCTTTGATGTGTAATGATTATAATATTTATTTATTATTATTATTTTTGATATTAAATTATTTAATACTAGAATGTAATAACAATAATTTGCTTATAAATTATTATTATATTTGTTATTTCATATTTATATATTGATATGTACACATTTATTTTATATTTAATATTAATATTGCTATTTATTAATTTATTTGTATTTTAACACTTGGTCTTTATGGTATTGCTATTTTGAGGACATGACACTCCCCTTGCTCACTCCAAGTTGAATTTAAGAGATAATGGAACAATTGATAAATCTGATTTTGCATGTACATATCTATTAACAACAAACTTGTTTTGAGCATAGAAAATGTCTTCAAGATGGTAGCTCTTCTTGGAAAAAGACTGCTACCCGTTTCATCTAGATCCTGGAAACTTTCAACAATCAAATGTAGCACTTTCTTCATGGTACCATCATCATAAGGCATCATAGGTGCCAGGATCCTCATCATTTCACTAAGACAAGAAGTGACCAACAGATTGACTTTTTTGCCAGGATGCATTAACCAATATGGTTGATTCATGGAGATCATTACAGGAGTTAATGCTCTTTTAATCAAATCAGAAGGTGACTTGTTAACCTGATTCAAACATTGTTCCAACATGTGAAGGACATCTGCTTCCTCTTCCACCGACTTACATTCTTCATTGAACCTCTTTCCAACTGTGTAAAGAGATTTTGCCAAGCTCAACTCTTCATTCAAAGCCATGACAAGGTTTCTTACAACCTCTGAACGAGTGTCATCTTAAAAACATCTGAAGCTGAAACAAAAATTTGTTTCCTCTAATATAGCAACGAAATT